>JAENPR010000963.1:0-247120 GCA_018135685.1 Themeda triandra | reverse complement strand
CAATCAATTGTTTGCAGATTGTACCTCTTCTTCGTTGTCTGAGTAGACCATCGTATAGGCAAAGATCCCGAGAGTTCTAAGATATTGTAGTAATCGTCGAGTCTGGGCGTGTCCGGAGTAACGTCACGTGTTTTCTCCGGAGATTGGTCGTCCGTGACTTCTTCGAGGCGCACATGATTGATTTGGCACAACCTCGCGGTGCGTCGAAAGCGTAGCCAATCATATCTGAACGCGGATCAGGGATCCGGTTGTAGCCTTTGAGGTAATCTGCTAAAAGTTGGTGGCTGGAATAGGTCGGCGGTGTTCGGCAACCCGTATGGAACGGTGATGCAGCCTCTTGGATCTAGGATCTTGCGATCCGAATGATTTTTGTTGGGCGTTTTGTTGGCGCTGGTCTCGTTGAAGGATAGTAGGTGATTCTTGCTTTGATTTAATCTCGATAGATCCAACTGAGCAAAAACTCCATGAGCCTATCCCGTTGACCATGAGTTACCAACGCATCGGCCCAATTTTCGTCTCCGGTGGCTATTGATTGGTGCCTAGAAGAAAAAGGCTGGAGTTCCGATAACTCGAGCTTTGATGATGATGCCTCGTATCGAGGAGGCAAAGGATTTGTACCTTCATTGCTTAGTGGAGCTAGGACGAGGGCGGACTCCCGATGTATGAGGTGTCTGAGCGGTTGTCCAGTCATCATTCCAACGGTGAAGGTGAGGCCGGCTTCGAAGGTCATGGAAGCCGGGAAGGAAACCATCTTGATCGACGGAAATCTCGGTGCCACGAGATTGCGAAAGCAAGACGTAAACAGGAGCAATCACACGAGGTTTACCCAGTTCAAAGGCCGCAAGGATGCGTAAAACCCTAGTCCTGCTCTCGCTTCGATTATGATGCGACATGTATGAGTTCTGTGCGTTATGCCGTATCCCCCGGCACGGGGTCCTTGCTCTCCTTATATATCGCGGGAGCAAGGTTACAAGTCGGAACTAGCCTATCCGTACTAAGTTTATATACTTTACAAGTCTAAACTTTCCTATCTCAACGCTAGGTCTTGTCCTCTTGTCGTGTCTTCGGGAATCTCGGCTCCCCGCTTTTAGGCTGTCCGACCAGCCCGAGCTGATCGGTCTTGAAGCTGATGGGCCATTTGGTGATAGCGTGTCGGCCCAAACTAGGCCGTGAGGGTATATGGAGTTTATGCCTCCACAGGATCTTCTTGTTATCAGCGGAGGTTGTGCGACTGGGTGGCACACGGGAAGGGCCGGGTCTCTGCAGTTCCTCACCTCCGCACCTGCTAGAGCGTCTCTAATGCTTTGCTCGATGCGGCGGAGCTCGTTCGCTTCCTCCGTCCCGCGCCGTATGGTTGCCGCTCTTGATTCTGTTGATTTGCTCTAGGTGTCTCTTACCGGCGAGGATGCTCTCTTGGAGCTGTTCGAGATGCCTGGTCAATTTGTCTTCCTCCGAGGCTTCACTGTCGGTCATTGATCCGTTGGAAATTCCATCCGGTGTGCGAGGGCTGGGCCGACGATGATGTCCTCGACCTTGAAGTTCGCTGCCGGCTTCCGAATCGACTTGGTCCGGGTTGGCGTCCAACTCCCAAGTTTGGTGATTGGTCAGCTGGGGTTGCCTTCGGAGAAGGGGCAGCTTGGCGGAACAATACCCCCTTGGCGAGGTTGGATCCGCGTTGGTTCCTGTCTTTAGGAAAGTTCGGCGAGGTTTGGAGCCATGGCTTGTTTCTTTGTAAGAACCCCATGGACGGTGCCAACTGCCTGGTATAAACGCTCGCCTCTACCTTCGCCGGGGTCCGGGAGGAGGGAGCGGGAGGTTTCCCCGGGCATGTAGGATTGAGACAAGTGCCAAAGAGAAACAAGTGTTGGGGTCAGGCCCTGCTTAGGTTTTTGCATTAATTGGGACTAAACCGTCAAGTGTCCACCTCCTTACACATGCCATACCCTTGGTATTTATAGGCTATACCAAGGGTCATGTGGCTCTTTACATTAGGGTTTCAACCGGGTTAAAGCTTTACAAGTGCGCCTTCAGGGGCAATACCATACATTGTAAAATTAAAAGCATTTCCTCCTAAACCTATCGAGACGCCTACGTGTCATGCTTCCCGGGACTCCACGTTGTCGCCCTTCCTCGCTTTGCCGCCATGTGTCGGATCCACGGCATTGCCCCGTGTCGGCCTTGTAGGCGATCATCCTGAGGTCTTCACGCCTCGGGTGCTAGGTGGCTGAACGACTCGTCCGAAGGCCTTCGGGGCCACCGCTCATCGCGGAGGTCTTGGGAGACTCCGCGAAACCTCGCATACTGCGCGATAGAGATTTGAAGAACACTATTGCGGAGGTAAGACGTACCTTGAGAATCGTTAAGACGGAAATGGAGACCTTCGCCATGGATAGGCGCACTATGGCGAAGGTTCTCAAGATCGCTTGGCGGTTTTGGCTTTGTCTTGGCCCACGCTAGGGCCGCGAGGCTAAGTGGGGGGTCCTAGCGGAGGTTGTTCCCCCCAACAGTGCTCCCCTGCCGCGGGTCACCAACGGGTGGGGCCGGCTGGCGTCAGCTGGGGGCCTGCTTGGGTGCACTGCTCGGGTGGCCTTAGCGTAGATTCACCTTTGGGTGCAGAACCGGGTGCACTTAGCAATTAGGTTCACGGTTTTAAAAGAAAAGGGGATTTTCAGAGTTGAGTTTATATCTCGTAAAAATTGTATAGGGAGCTAGGAGTGTCCAATGTAAATGATCTTGGTATTGTTGTGATCATGGTGAAGTGTAGTACCTGAGAAAAATATGATATGCCATGTTTGAGTAACTTTTCTGTATAATGTTATTTAAAGTCTATCATTTGGGTATAATTGTTGGTTATCTTTGAAAATGCATAGATAATTCTAGGAAGATCGGAAAAAATGTGGTTTTGGTCTTGTTGATCTTGTATTGAGGTGATCTGTCTATGATAAAGATATCACATGCATGTTTAGTGTAAATTTATATAGTTGTAGTTCAAGTGCCTATTATTGCCCTGTTCTTGATAAAATTCATAAATGGGGTCTATATTTCTAGTTAAGGTTTAATTCTTTTTGTGGACTACTTATATGTCAATAGGAATTCATTGATGTGATTAAACCTGAGGTTTGTCATACTTCATAGTGCAAAGTATTTATAGGTCCCATGAAATGTGCTGCCTGGTGAATTATGTGTAGGCCAGTAGGGTTATCCAAATGAGATGAAATTTGGATGGTAAACTAGATTTGTCATGCTGTGTCTACTGTAATTTTTGTAGAATTTTATGAGGTGTCTAGCTAGGGGTTGCTGTTCAACCCATAGATGCTTAAATTGGAGTTGCTGGTATTGAGCTATGCTTAACCTAAGTATAGGTTGGTTTTCTGGGAAACTCATCAATATATGATAGGTTTGAAATTAGTTTATTTATCTACCATTCAAATTTGGTGTGCATTAGATCAATAGTCTATTAGTTATGGCTGTTGCAATCTAGTCGACAGGGCTGTTAACTGCTGTTTTGTCAGGACCCGGTCCTGATGTTTGCTGTTTTAGGTCTAGATACCTTGAGAATCAGACTCTGATGTCTCAAGATGAATTATGGAAAATTTTATAAGCTTTTCAGATTGTTCTCTATCATGTCCATAGGGTTTACAGATCTTCAGTTATGAATTTATTACAGCCATGCAGATGATAGGTCTATTGTTGCTAATGCAGGCGTAGATGAGTGTCGATTGTATGCAGAACTTAATGAAAGGTCTTGTAATGTTTAGGACATGTATGGTTGGTTGTTACTAGGTATTTTATGTTGGTTGGTTAGGATGATTACGCTTAGGATTAGGTCTTTGGCTTTACTGGCTTGTTTGCTAGTGATAAGTGTAGCTTTTAAATCAATTTTTCATCTTTGAACCTCTATCGTCCTTAACCATCCTTGATCATGCATACACCAACAATCACGTACTCATACATATGCACATGCATCATTCCAGGGTCACGAGTAGAACATTCGTCGTGGAATCGAGGATCCAGAAGGACAAGTGCGAACGAAGATCCGCACAAGAAGCGATCAAGCACCAGGAACCGACTTGGAATAGTCGAGTACCTGGGGCTCTAACCTCGATCTTCTAAATAAGGCAAGCCCCGGAGCATCCCTCCTATGTTTGCAAATGTTTTACTTTGCGTCCTTTTATTCCTTATGCTGCATTAAGTTTATAGGCGTTGCTTGAAACCATAGTTGCACCAGGACTACCTTGCCACCAGAAATATCCTACTTTTACGTATAGGATCGACTACATGCTTAAGCCTGCTATTTAAACGGTAGAAGACGAGTGATCGACTATCACTCACGAGGTAGGTGTTACTACCCCTTGGGATTGAGAATAGCGTGATGTTGGATATGAACATAACCATGTGGCCATGATAAATCACCTCTAATATACTATGGCACACGAGCGTCCTCGGATCATTTTGAACAATGCCTCACAGATAGCTGGAAGAGCCGGGGCGCTCGACCGCGAAGCCTTGAATCTACTTGGGCCGGGTTTCAACTTCTAGGTATCCATGCTGGCGATGGGTGGTGAGTAACAAGCGCCCGGTTTGTGAGTCCTTAAGATGGGGCGGTGTCATTTGATGGGCGCACGCTTACCTGTGGCAGCCGGGAGTTTCCTTGGTCATGGTGGTGAGTTGTTGATCCCGCGTCTTTTCCCGAGTAGATCAAGGTGACCTAATCGACCCCGACGGGAGTCGTGTGGTTTGTGTGAGGAATACCCCGCCAGCTGGTTTGCAATCGATTATAATCGCCATCGTTCCTGGATAGTGAATAACTTGACCGAGCAGTTATGGTGCCGCAAATAAGATTTGAAATGCGAGTTGGTTATGTTCACTCATGATGGTTTAATGATTACTCAATCAATGTGGTTATGATATAATGTTGATTGCTTTTACATTAAAATGTTGAAGTAGTTGCAGGTGCTAATGTAGTAATGGCAGGATCCACCTTAATTGGATAAGCTAGAGAGTCCTTTTGTCACTAAATGATTATTAATAAGCTCATCTTTTTGGCAAACAAAGGAGTCGGCTAACCCACTATAAAGCCTGGCATCCACCAAAGAGTCTTTATTTTCTTTTAGTCGGGTAAGTCTTGCTGAGTACAATGTACTCAGGGTGCAATTCCCAATGTTGTTGTAGGTTTGGAGACTATTACCGTGGCGACACGGTGGACTTATATCCTACTACGGAGGAATAGACTTCGGGCAAAGTCAACTCCTATACCTCTTCTACTATTGATGATGGAGTCGACCCCGAGCCGCACTCGTATTTAAAAGTATAGGTGTGAGTGTATTATCAAAAGAGTTTTCTTCCGCTATTATTTCTATTTTGGGTTGTAATAATCCTACGTGCGAAATGTAAATAAAACAGGTGAATGGGAACTGAACTTTGGATTCAGTTTGTTGTAGAGTGGTTTGAAATCCTTCCGCATTTCACGGACTACGGGCTGGTTTGGTTGCTAAGTACTAATTGAGTTGCCACGTTGAAAGCTCCCAGGCTTGGTTTTGGTAATTAATGACACTCAACGTTGCTAATGCTTTGCTCTAAGTGTGGTTAGACACATAGCAATGTGACGGTGGATGATGGAGCATGGCGATCATGGTGATGAACATGATGGTTGTGAAGTGATCGAGCTCGACGGAGGCCCATGGAGATCAAGGCGAAGGTATACTTGATAGGGCTTTCGGTTTGGTGGTCAAGACACTTAGCGGTGTGACCACATTTAGGATCGATAACCGACTATCAAGAGGGGTTTCCTCGGTTTCATTCGTGGTCCTAAGTGCCTCTAGTTGCGACTTTGCATGATGCATGAGAGACTAACTAGAGGGCTATCTCTTGCCGACGTGGTCGTGCTTGTACTACTAACTCCGGTGCTTGAGACGAGGTCTACACTTGGTGGAGTTGGTAATCAAGGCAAAGAGGATGGACGTCGAATCAAGTCGGACGAAGAGACGACAAGGTCATCACCCCCGGCACGCGCCGGACGCGCGTCGCTGGACGCGTCGGGACGCGGCCAAGGTGATCGATGCGGCGCAGAAGAGGCGGAGCGTGGCCGCAACGGCGGACGCGGCTCGGGTAGCGCCGGACGCGCCCGATGGGCGTCGACGCTACCCGAGAGGGTCTTCGGCCGTTAGGGTCCTCGAACGCGCAGCATGGCGGGCGCGGACGCGTCCGGAGGACGCCGGACATGACGCGAGAGGAACCCGGGCCGGGCCGCGACCGGACGCGCTCGATGGCGAGCGCCGGACACACGTTGAAGACCACCGCCGACGCCGATGTGGCAAGTTCAAAGCTTCAACGGTCAGCTCGGAGGAAGCGCGGACGCGTCCCCGGCGCATGGAAGCGTACGCGTCCGTGCGTTGTTTGTGGTCTGCCCGAGGGGAATAACGGTTGGATTTTGTGCTTTGCCTATAAATAGAAGGGTGGTCGGTTTGGAGAGTCTCTCTTGGCCATTTCCTTCATTCCTGAGCTATCTTGAGCAAGAGACTCACTCTCCCACTCATCTCTTTGATTCTTGATCATCTCTTGAGAGATTTGAGTGAGGACTCAAGTGCGTTGCATTGAGAGTTGCATCTAGAGGCACTTGTTCATCGAGTGGGCTGCGGATTCTTGTTACTCTTCAATGATTCCCGTCACCGTAGACGGTTTGGAGCAATGGGTGGTGGTTGAGCTCGAGTTGGAGATTGTTCGAGGCCACACCGGGTTCTTGGAGGGTTCTTGATCCTTCCCGCGGAGTTCGCGAAAGGATACTCTAGTGGATTGCTCGTGGCTTGTGGATCCTTGTCTTGTGTGGAGATTGCGGGCTCCGCATTGGGGTCTTTGGCACCGAGCCAATTGAGCGGCAACTCACCAAGCAAGTGTATCGCCACAACGAGGAGTAGCTTGTCGGGAAGCAAGTGAACCTCGGTAAAAAATCATTGTGTTGATTTGTGATTGCCGAGGCTTCACCTTCTTGTGCTTGTGCTTGAGCTTCTCTAGGTGATTGGCTATCTTCTACTCTTCGCGGGTATAATCTTCCATCATCTCTTTTACTTTCCGCAAAGTAGAATTGCTTGTTGTGGCCTGGCCGGGAACCACTCATTGGTAGCTTAAATCCCGTGGGTAGAATTACTTGTTGTGGTCATGGTCGGGAACCACTCATTGTGTAGCATAAATCCCATGGGTAGAATTGCTTGTTGATTTGCGGTGAACCGATATTGTGTAGCTTGATCACCGTTGTTGAGTGTGCAATTAAATTGAGTAGCCTTGCATTGGTTAGGGAGGCTTGCTTAGAATAGTCGAAGCATTAGCTTCGCACATTTGCCACCTTGCCATCTAATTGGGTTGTCTAGTGTTCTTGCTAGAAATTTTATTAGGCTATTCACCACCCTCCTCTAGCCATTGTGACCTTTCACGTGGTATCGGAGCCGGCACCGTTTGTTTGAGTTGGATTAACATCCTACGGTGAAGCAATGGCATTGGTTATGCATATCAACAACACCAAGAAGGCACAATCATTTTGAGGTGATGACTATGCCAAATAGAAGCTCAAGATGAAGAGTCATCTCAAGTCAATCAACCTTGAGGTGTGGAAAGTGGTGGAGACAAAGTTTGAGCTTGTTGAGGGTGCGGTGCCAACACCGGCCGAAGAGAAGAAGCAACAAGCAAAATGACATTGCCGTGAGTGCTTTCGTGAGGCACTTGATGATAAAGCTTTTGAGCTCATCAAGAACCTTGAGGTGGCTCATGACATTTGGAAAAAGCTAGAAGAAGCTTATAAGGGCACCGAAAGTGTCAAGACCGCAAGAGCGTACATGTTGCAAGAGAAGTTTGCAAGCTTCTCAATGAAGGAGGATGAAAGCGTGCCGAGATGTTCCATAGGCTCCAAGTCATTGTCAATGAGCTTAAGGGACTTGGGGAAGAAATCAAGGATTCTCAATTCTCCACCAAGTTCATGAGGTGTCATCCCAAGAGATTTGACATGTTGAAAACTGTCATGGTGAAGACAACCATGAAGGAGAAGTCAACACCCAACCAAGTTCTTCAAGAGATCATGGCCGATGATGAGTTTAGGGAATATCATGAGAAGGAAGAGTTGGTGAAGAAGAAGAAGAAGGAGAATGAGAAGAAGGATGATGACAAGAAGAGCATGGCATTCAAGGCCACATCATCCAAGAGCAAGGGCAAGAAGAAGAAAGAAGAGTCTTCAAATGAAGATGAACCATGCTCTAGCTCAAGTGGACAAGAAGATGAAGTAAGTGAACAAATGGCACTCCTTGTGAAGAGAATGGGAAGCTCATGAAGAAGGGTACCGGTCCAAGAGCAAGAGAAGCTCATCCAAGTCTAGTGACCGTCCCATGAAGTGCTTTCGGTGCAATAGCAAGGATCATCTCATTGCCAAGTGTCCAAATGCAAGTGATGATGAAGATGCCATGAAGAAGAAGAGGAAGAAGCAAGAGAGGAAGAAGGAGAAGAATGACTCCTCTCACAAGAAGAAGAAGGGTGAATCTCATGTGGCAACTTGGAAGAGTGATTCATCTTCCTCAAGTGATGAAGATGATGATTCCAAGAAGAAAGAAGAAGGGAGACGCATAGCATTGCCATTCAAGAGAAGCTCTCTATTTGGTGCTCCATCATCTTGCTTCATGGCCAGGGCCACTAAGGTACAACCTCCACCCGATAGTGATGATGAGAGTGATGATGATTATGAGACCACAAAAGAAGAGTTATGGGTCATGCTTGAGGATTGCAAAGGTGCTTTCAATGACTCTAGAAAAGAATGGGGGCTTGTGCAAGGATAAACAAAACCTTGAGCAAGAACTTATGGAGTTGAGGGCCTCTTATGAGAGTCTAAAGGTAGACCATAAGAAGCTAGAGATTGCTCACCCAAGCTTGAAAAAGCTCATTCTTCTCTAGTTGAGAAGCAAAAGAGAAAGTGCAATCATAAGTGGTGATCATAGAGAAGAAAGATGTGGCTACATCATCTGATTCACTTGATGATTCAATTGTTGTTGCATCACTTGACCCTTCATGCTCTTATGCTTCTACTTCATCTAGTAGTGTTGGTCATGCATGTGATTCTACACTAGTAGTTGAGAATGAGTCTCTTAAGAAGGAAGTCAAGGAGCTCAATCACACCTTGGTTAAGGCTTTTGGTGGTGAGGACCGCTTGCTTATGTGCTTGGGTAGCCAAAGAGCTTCTCTTCAAAGAGGATTAGGCTATACCCCCAAGAAAGGCAAAGCCGCCTTTGCTCCTCACAAGACTTGTTTTGTGAAGAACAATGATAGCTATTGCAAGAGTTGCAAGCAAGTGGGTCATCTAGAGTAAGCATGCAAGAATAAGAACACTAGTGCTTCCTCTTACAAGTTGAATGCTTCCACATTCTTGTTAAGAGTGAGTGTGGTGTGAGTGCTAGATTCATTGGTACACCATGGAAGAGCTCAAGCTATTTGGGTGCCAAAGACTCTAGTGACTAACCTTCAAGGACCCAAGCAAAAGTGGGTACCTAAAGCTTGATGTGTTCTTGTAGGTCAATTATAAAGCCTAGGAGGGAGGCATTGGGTGCTTGATAGTGGTGCATCAAATCATATGACCTAAGTGAAGATAGTATGTTCAAATCACTTGACAAGAATGACAATGGTGGATTCAACTCCATCACATTTGGTGACAATAGCAAGGGTGATGTCATGGGGCTAGGAAAGGTTGCAATTTCCAATGACAAAGATCTCTCCAATGTGTTGCTAGTTGATACTTTGAACTTCAATCTTTGTCGGTGGCTCAATTGTGTGATCTTGGCTACAAGTGCATATTTGATGACAAGCATGTTGAGGTGGTGAGCAAGGATCAAGCAAACGTCATCTTCAAGGGTTTAGGCATGGAAGCTTGAATTTGGTGGATTTCAATGCTAGTGAAGCTCAACTTTCATCATGTTTGCTTGGCAAGTCAAGCAAGGGGTGGCTATGGCATAGGCGCCTAGGACATGTTGGCATGAAGCAATTGAACAAGTTGGTCAAGCATGATCTAGTGAGAGGCTTGAATGATATCACATTTGAGAAGGATAGACCTTGTAGTGCATGTCAAGCCGGCAAGCAACATGGGAACTCACATCCCAAGAAGAATGAGATGTCAACATCAAGAGTATTTGAGTTGTTGCACATGGACTTGTTTGGCCCAACCCACTACACATCAATTGGGGGTAATAAGTATGGATTTGTGATTGTGGATGACTACTCAAGATACACATGGGTGTTCTTTCTCTATGACAAGAGTGAAGTCTATGATCTATTCAAGTCTTTTGTCAAGAGAGTGCAAAATGAGTTTGACACCACCATCAAGAAGATAAGAAGTGACAATGGGAGTGAATTCAAGAATACAAGAGTTGAAGAGTTGTGTGATGAGCTTGGAATTGTGCATCAATTCTCACCAACCTACACTCCCCAATCCAATGGTGTAGTTGAGAGGAAGAATAGGACCTTGATTGAGATGGCAAGAACTATGCTACTTGAGTACAATGTGAGTGAGAAGTTTTGGAGTGATGCTATCAACACGGCTTGCTACTATAGCAACCGCCTCTATTGCCATGGGAAGTTAGAGAAGACTCCATATGAAATCTTGAATGGGAGGAAGCCCAACATTGCTTACTTCCGGGTCTTTGGTTGCAAGTGCTACATACTCAAGAAGGGGCAAAGACTTGGAAAGTTTGACAAGAGATGTGATGAGGGATTTCTTCTTGGCTACTCTACTTCTAGCAAGGCCTATAGAGTGTGGAACTTGGCTAGTGGGCTAGTTGAAGAGGTTCATGATGTTGAATTTGATGAAACCCAAGGCTCTCAAGTTGGAGATCAAAATCAAGATGATGTGGGTGGAGATCAATTGAGCAATGCAATGAGACACATGGACATTGGTGACATTAGGCTGAGGCAAGTGGATGATGGTGATGAGGTGCAAGTGCCAACACAAGTTGTGATTGATGATTCCAATGAGGCAAGTACAAGTGGTACTCAACATCAAGATCAAGATCAAGGTCAAGCAAGCAATGCAAATGAGCTAGTTCTTCAACCTTCACACATTGCAAGAGATCATCCTCTAGATCATATCATTGGTGACATTCAAAGAGGTATACAAACAAGATCAAGATTGGCTAGTATATGTGAGCACTACTCCTTTGTGTCATTCATGGAGCCAACTAAGATTGATGAGGCATTGAAGGATCCGGATTGGATAAATGCCATGCATAAGGAATTGAACAACTTCACTAGGAATGATGTGTGGGAGCTTGTTGAGAGGCCAAAGAAACACAATGTGATTGGAACCAAGTGGGTGTTCAAGAACAAGCAAGATCAAGATGGCTTAGTTGTGAGGAACAAAGCAAGACTAGTGGCACAAGGGTACACACAAGTTGAGGGTCCTGACTTTGGAGAAACATATGCACCGGTGGCAAGATTAGAGGAAGTGTATCAAATGGATGTGAAGAGTGCTTTTCTCAATGGGTTCATCAATGAGGAAGTGTATGTTGCACAACCTCCGGTTTTGAGGATGATAAGAAGCCCAACCGTGTCTTCAAACTCAAGAAGGCTTTGTATGGCTTGAAGCAAGCTCCAAGGGCTTGGTATGAAAGATTGAGGATTTTCTCATCTCCAAAGGCTTCAAGATGGGCAAAGTTGACACCACTCTCTTCACCAAGAAGATAGAAGATGACTTGTTTGTGTTGCAAATCTATGTGGATGATATCATTTTTGGATCAACAAATCAATTCTTTTGTGAAGAGTTTGCAAAGATGATGGCTAGTGAGTTTGAGATGTCCATGCTTGGAGAGTTGAGCTACTTCCTTAGTCTTCAAATCAAGCAAATGAAGAATGGCACCTTTGTGAGTCAAGGCAAGTACATCAAGGACATGATCAAGAAGTTTGGGTTGCAAGATGCTAAGGCCATTAGTACACCTATGGGAACCAATGGTGGCTTGGACATTGATGATAGTGGCAAGATGATTGAGCAAAAGCTATATAGATCAATGATTGGAAGCTTGCTATATGTGACCGCTTCAAGGCCGGATGTCATGTTTAGTGTGTGCATGTGTGCAAGATTTCAAGCTTCTCCAAGAGAGAGTCACTTGACGGCAACCAAGAGGGTGTTGAGATACTTTAAGGGTACCCAAGATGTTGGTCTATGGTATCCAAAGGGGTCAAGCTTTGAGTTGATTGGATACTCCGACTCCGACTATGCCGGTTGCAAGATTGATAGGAAGAGCACAAGTGGAACATGCCAAGTGCTAGGAAAATCTCTTGTGTCATGGTCTTCAAAGAAGCAAAATAGTGTGGCACTTTCCACCGCCGAAGCCGAATATATTAGTGCGGGGAATTGTTGTGCACAATTGCTCTGAAAGCCACCTTGAAGGAGGGATCAAGTTCAAGCATGTGCCTTTGTTTTGTGACAATGAAAGTGCAATCAAGATGACAAACAATCCGGTTCAACATTCAAGAACCAAGCACATTGATGTGAGGCACCACTTCATTAGAGATCATCAACAAAAGGGAGATGTGAGCATTGAAAGCATTGGCACCGAAGATCAACTAGCCGACATATTCACCAAGCCTCTTGATGAGAAAAGGTTTTGCAAGTTGAGGAATGAGTTGAACATACTTATCTTCTCCAACATGGATTGATGCACCCCATATATGACATGCCTCTTCTCCAACATAGCAAGGTAAAGTTGGTTGTTGCATCTCATGCATCCTTTGCTAGTTGTGTAAGACATGTATACATGTGCATCTTGCTAGGCTCATTCATTGCAAATCAAATAATTTTGAAGGATATATGGCACCACTATTGTTTCTATGCTTGATTTGATCTAGTGGTGGCATATGACTTGTTTGTGAGCTTGTGAACCTAGTGTTGAATCTTTAGCACTTGCTCATGATATGTATCTCAACATGGTCAAGATAACCCTTATTCTTATGAGGTGTGAAGAAGCTTGCCCTTGGTTCAAACCGAGATACATTTTCTAGGCATGTGATTTAGATTTGGCCATAGTTGATTGACTTGTTTCTCTCATCTTATGCACCCTTGTTGGTGATTGTTGACAAAGGGGAGAAAGAAGTCACAAAGAGCAATGGAAGGGGATCAATTTTTATGATATGACCCAACCATGAGCACACAAATAGGGAGAGCAAGCTCATAGACTATTTGTTGCATATTGTGTGTGCATACATGTTGATATGGAGCATTGCAAGCTAATTTCACTATTCATGCTTGTTTGGTGTATTGCTAGTATAGAACTTGATTGATGAAATGAAGTACTAGCATGCTTAGGTGGTTTCTAGACATAGAGTTACTCTTGTTCAAAGTACCTTACTTAGAATGTGATCTCATGAGGTATTTTGAGTTTTGATGATGTCTAGATTCCCATGGTGCTAAGGAAGGTTTATTATCGCACTCCGATTGGTATCACGCTTCAAAGGTCAATTCTATAAACCTTAGTACCATTTTGGTTGTGATAACTCTCACACAAGTTTCATCTATGCATGTGTGCTTGAAAATGATGCACACATGTAGGGGAGCTACCACTACCAAAACCGGAATTGAAATGCTTGTCCAATCCAAGATTCATGATCAAAATTTCTTGGGCAAGCAATTCAATTTCATATTGAATTCAATTTCCATATCTTTGTGAACTTTGTGAAGGGTTGTCATCAATTACCAAAAAGGGGGAGATTGAAAGCTCCGGTTTGGTTTTGGTAATTAATGGCACTCAACGTTGCTAATATTTTTCTCTAAGTGTGGTTAGACACATAGCAACGTGATGGTGGATGATGGAGCATGGCGATCACGGTGATGAACATGATGGTTGTGAAGTGATTGAGCTCCGACGGAGGCCCATGGAGATCAAGGCGAAGGTATACTTGATAGGGCTTTCCGGTTTGGTGGTCAAGACACTTAGCGAGTGTGACCATATTTAGGATCGATAACCGACTATCAAGAGGGGTTTCCTCGGTTTCATTCGCGGTCCTAAGTGCCTCTAGTTGCGACTTTGCATGATGCATGAGAGACTAACTAGAGGGCTAACTCTTGCCGACGTGGTCGTGCTTGTACTACTTGTAACAACTCCAGTTTTAGGCTTTTTAAATCTTGCACTTCATGAGCATAATCATCCCATAAGCATCTCATGCTCATAATTGTCTGAATTGCTTGATGCTTGTTTCCTTGTGGTTAAATAGATTTATTTGTTATATATATGTATTAAGTAGTTTCCAAACTTTTCTAAAAAGTCCCGTTTACATTGCTCGATCAAGTTGGACCCTTAAGAGAGTTTATAAAGAAAATTATTTGGAGAAAACTTTGTTTTTACACCAAGTCATGAAAATGGGTTTAAAGTTTTCAAAAAGGGCAAAACAGCAAAGGAAAATAGTGGAAATTAATATTTTTTATAATTGTAATTTGACCCTAATTCACATTTTCAAATCTAAGCCGAATTAGCAAAAACTTTCTACATGAAGATTATTCTACTCGTTAAATGGAGTAACTTTCATGTTTTAAGTTTTCCCAAATTCGCAATAGTTTGGAAACTACAGGAGGTCAAACTTTCAGTTCAAAATCTTGACTGAGCGGACCCACCCGGGCCCACCTGTCATCATCCTCCTCACTTTTCCCCTGTTGCAATGCTTCGACGCTCCGTAGCAGCAGCCGCCGTCGCCGTCGTTTGCCTCCCGCCACCGCCTGATGCCGCTACCGGCCCAGTGCTACACGACGCGGCCGAACGCACTCGAGCACGCTCGCTCCGCCATCGCCGCCGCTCGCAGCGACGTTAGCCGACGGTATACTGCAGCGGCAAGATCAAGCGAGCACGCGCGCCGCCCACTCGAGTGCGGGTGTCCGTAGGGCCGCGCCCGACGCCTTGAAGTGGAGAGCGTCGGGCGTCCTCTTTTCCCCACTCCTCACTCTCCACCCCGGCCAGTCTCGCTCTCTCCTCTCCTTTTTCTCGCCAACGAGCCGAGCCGCCATGGCCGCCGCCGAGCTCGCCTTCGCGTAGCCGCCGCTCCACCCCGCCATTTTTTTCCCCTAAGCGCGTCACCGTGATCGCCATCCTCCACCCATGCTCGCCACCACCGTTTCACTCGAATCGAGCCCAAGGTAGGGCCAATCAGCCGGTTCTCCTCCGCCATGGCCGGTTAGCCACCGACGACGTGCACTTTCTCCTCCATGCCTCCTCGTCTCCAACCGAAGCTGCCGCTTGCCTTCGCCCTCGCCGAGCTCCATCTCGTGCGCAGCCTCGCCCGAGCCGAAGCTTCGCCGGAGGCCGCCGCGGGACAGGACAACGCCGTCGAGCCGCCGGCAACGCGGCTAGGCCGCCACGGGCCGTCGCGGCCCAATCGGTGGCACCGACGCGTGCGCGGTGACCCCGCGACCCTTCTCCGCCTCCTAGTGGCCGGACCGAGCCCTTACCCTCGCCGGAGCGGCGAGCCGGCGCCCTCTGTTCTTCCTCGCGACCAAGGACCTTGGATTAAAATTTGACACAAAGATGGGGGCTAAGTGCACAGGCACAGACTCGTGTGAATAGGGCACCGAGGACCTATTTGTAGATCTTTTGTTGAATATTGCGAAATTCATATCTCGAGTTTGGTAACTCCAAATCGAGTGATTCAACTTGGGTTCTTCTCGTGAGAGTGTATAGTTTTTTTAAAAATATGAAACTGACTATGTTTTGTATAAAAATAATTAGTTATGATTTATCCCTTTTGCTCACTTAAAAAGATTAGGAAAAATTCATAAGTAATTATTTATAGCTCAGAAAAATGTGATTCTTGTTTCTATGATCTTATTTTGTCATGCTTTTGCTATGGTTAGGATATCAAGTATGCTTTCTATGTTAGATTTAGAAGTTGTAGTTCAAGTGTGCTAGAAAGGCCATGAGGGAAATAATTCATAAATGAATTATTTAGGTGTGATGTGGGGTTGATACTTTTTGTGGGCTCATTATATGTCATGATGTAGCCCCTGGTGCAATGAGATGTATGGTTTGGTTAACTTTGTAGTACAAAGTATTTTTAGGTGACACTCTGCCATGCCACTTGTGAATTTTGTATAGGTCCACTGGTTCATTCAAATGGGTTGAGATTTGGATGATAAACTTTGTTTGATCTGTAGTACCTACTGTAATTTTTTGTAGGATTTTAGGAGTAGCCAATCATGGTGCTCCCTGTTCAACTCTTGGATGTTCAAATTAGGGGTTAAGTCCATTGAGGCTAGGCTAATCTAATTATAAGTTGGGTTTCTGGTTAACTTGTCTAAAGATGATAGTTAGTGTGATAGCTTGATCATCTATTGTTAAAGTTTCATGGTCATTGCATGAATGGTTTAGGAGTTATGGGTGTGACAAGATGGTCACCAGGGCTGTTTTAGTGGCTGTTTTGCCAGAATCAGTCCTGATGTTCTGTGTTTTAGGTGTAGTTAACCTGGGAATCAGTTTGTGATGTCTTCAGATGTTTGATGGAGAATTTCATAAGCTTTCCATAATGTCTTCATTCATATCCATAGGGTCTATGGTTATTTATTTATGGTTTATTTACTGATCTGCTAGTTATATGGTTATGACTAGTATTGATGCTTGAATAAGTGATGTCGTGTGCTAGGCTTATTGTCAAGTGTTCAAGGTGATTAGTGGTATGATGGGTGGTTAAGTAGTATACTGGGATGAGTAGATCAGGATGAATTGGTTAGGATGATTATGCTTGAGTGTAGTCTCTTTGGCTTTACTGACTTGTTTGCTGGTGATAGTAGAAAGGGTTGTCGTTACTAGGATTACTTTGTTGTAGTAGAACATATAGTAGATGACATGTGCTTATGGTACACGTTCTTGGATGATGTTGACTACCTTGTAGAAGGAATAAGCAAGCACGTATCCGCATTACCATACCATGTGCATTCTTAGTATTCATACGTGCACCCGCATCATACAGGATCGCTAGGAGAACAGAACATGACGTGGGACAAGGATCCAAAAGAGGAGTCACCAAGGAGAACCTCAGCACGTGAAGAGATCGAGAACCAGGACCGGACGTGGAGTGATCAAGGGCTGGGAGCTTCAACAACGCTCGTTTTAGGAAGGCAAGCCCCGGAGCATTTCTCCTACGGTTTGCAAAATGATTTACTTTGCGTCCTTTATTGTTTATGATGCATTAAGTTTTTAGGCGTTGGTTGGAACCGTTACTGCATTATGAGTACCTTGATCCACCTGAATACCTTAACCTTTTAAGTTCAGGATCGTTCATATGCTTAGCACCGCTTAATTAGATCGGTAGAAGACGGGTGATTGACCCTCATCCGCGAGGTAGGTGGTTACTACCCTATGGTTGAGGAAAAGGAAGTTGGTTTAGAGAACATAACCATGTGGCCATGTTAAATCACGATCGGTCGGGGTTTGTGGTGTGTTAGACCATGGAAACTCCGGCTATGTCACTTAAAGAAATATGACTTTGTACGTCCTCGGATCATGTTGAACAATGCCTCACGTATAGCCGGAAGGATGCGATCATCCGACCGCGAAGCCTTGAGGATGTTTGGGCCGGAATTTCAGCAGAGTTGGAGTGTATTGCGCACAAGCGCGGTGTTAATCCCAAAGGGCGCCGCGCTGGAGGTACTCGGTAGCCGGCATGCCCCCGGTGCAATCGTATTTGCTTGAAATCCGCGACTCCACCCGAATAGACCAAGGTGACCTAATTGACTTCGACGGGAGACGGTGGTTTGTGTGAGGAATACCCGCCACCGGTTTGCAATCGATTATAATCGCCATCGTTCTCGGACAAGAACACTTGACCGAGCAAAATGCACCGTCGCAAACTGTGTGCAATGTAAGATGGTTATGGTTTCGGGTTGTTGATGCTTGCATGCTCAACTCCGAAGGATAAGATAATTTTGGTTGTCTCTACCCCGGAGTTGGAGTAGTACAGAGCTAATGTAGTGATGTCGGGATCCAACTTAAAGGATGATATGCTAGAGAGTCCTTTATCACTAAATGAATATTTAATAAGCTCATCTTTTATTGCAATTAAATGAGTCAGCTACCCCACTTATAAAGCCTTGCATACTCCTTGGTGTCACTTTATTTTTGGTTTATGACGGGTAAGTCTAGCCGAGTACCTTCTTGTACTGTGGTTTTATTCCCACTTGTTGCAGATCATAAGACCTTTCTCAAAAGTGGCAACAAGATGGACCCGTATCCCACTACGGGAGGATTAGACCTTGGGCAAGGTCATCTCTTATATCTCATTCCTCCATGCTTTTGCCGAATTTGATGATGGACCAGGACACTATTTTTAACTAAGTGTGTGTTTGTAAAACAACACTTTATTTTGCTTCCAGCTTTGGTTTTGAACTTGGCATTGTAATAACTATTTCATAAACTCCGATGTAATCAATTACTTGTGCACTTATGTATTACTATGAACGGTTTTATGTTGAACTTAATTTGGTCTCGGGTCGTATTGTGGAAAGTTTGAAATCCTTCGTGGTTTCACGGACTACCGGGTTGATATAAGCGTCATGTGCTAATTAAGTTGCTTAGGTGACAATATTAGTACATTATGTTTATGTTAATTGGTCGGTTCTGTTATAGCTGGTATCGGAGCAGGTTCAACGTATTACTGTTCATAAGTATAATTAAAACAAAAAGAATTTGTTTTATAAACAGTAATTACGAACTTATAGCCACTTAATCTTATATATAGGCTTTTCAAAAGAGTGTGATTTTCAAAACTTATATATGTGCCTTGGACCAGTCATATCCTTTATGCCCAATTAAGGACTTCAGGTGGCTTATATCAGTACTAACTTGGGGGATTACTGCATCATATTTGCTATTTGTCGTGCTCATACACGACGGATATGTATGAGGGCCATTCACTTGAATGGTTATGTATGGATCAATTTGCCCCTACGCCTAGGTAAGATTGGTTCACCGCTAAGGTAAGTGTGAGTTGTGAGAGCATGATCGGATGCAATGCCGATCTAGGGGAGTGCTTATTGGTGCTAGATTATATACATGTTCACACATGTTTATAAGAAGGTACCCCATGTGAGGGTGTCGTCTTCTGATGACTTGTTGGGTAGTATGCACTCGGGAATGGGTGCAAGTAATCAGAGATTTCACCTTGTTCGGAAGGTGCGTGGATTTTTATGTCACTTGCATTCATTGGGATATTGGGCTGAAATGAATTTTCCGGGTACACTAATTACGCAAGATCGTGTAGCTCCGACTAGTTTACGCTATATGAGAGCACGTTGGTATGCCACCATCTAAAACGCTAGAATTTATTGTTTTCCGTGATTTGTGAGGACGTACGGAACGTGCATGCATCATGACTCATAATCATTCCATGGCAATCGCATTATTTCTTCCCTTATAAAAGAATGATTCTCTCTTTCAATAAAAGTCACCAACTTAATCTCCATCTCATGAGGGTTGTGATTCGGTTGGACGGATGGCAAGATTGAAGCGCATCAAAGCCAAGGCAACCAAGGGAAAGGTTTCGCATCGCCGGCTTGCCACCCGTGAGCCACGTGAAGCCAAAAAGTTTCTAAAAGAATTTGGAATGCCTTCCTTGCTATGGTGAATTTTGCACTCAGTGGGTTATCCCACGGGTAAAGAGCCTCGCTACCAGTGGAGTAAGGAACTAGAGATTCAGCGCTTGAGTTTGCTTCCTGTTGAAGTGATAATTCCCGCCAAGAGTGAAGGAGCATCACTGTGGTGTGGACGTCGGTTCATTGCTCGAGGTAGGAACCCTTGGGAAGGTGCAAACGTGGTTGCATACAAGGCACTGCAGGATTTGCTTAAGAGGTGCCCAGAAGAGGTTGCTCGTGCCACTGCAGGTGTGTTTCCTAAGGGTGACCCATACCATGTTGTGTGGCGCGCCTTAGTGAGACCGCACTTGTCGGTGGTAAAGATGAGGCCGAGAACAAAGAATGGTCCCGCTAGTAGCTTTTAAGCGAGTGATGAAGAAAGAATATGAAGAGGAAGTTGAAAGAGTGACCACATTGCTTGAGCGTGCATGACAATCTCCAAAGATCGGCCATTCGGAGAGAAAATGCTGCTGTTCATGAGACCTTTGTGGCACAAAGTCAGTTTCTGGAGTTGCTTGCCCTAATTGGTCAGTGGCAACAAGCCTTTGGTATAGTTGAGCAACAACGAAATGAAGCTTGGAATGAAGAATACCGTTTGAGGGAGCAAGTGATTGCGTTAGAGGTCATCAATGGTGCCTTGCAAGGAGAACTGCAATGGGTCTACAACCAGCTTCACCACCATCCTCTTGGTGTTGATGAGGAAGGACCTCAGGTAGTGCCCAACATTGATAGCGCTAATTCTGGGAATGAAGTGTTGAGAACATGGACTATGACCATGAGGAGTAGGCCTGATGAGAAGTCTCTAGTAGGAATGTTATGTTTTCCTTTGAGCAGATCCATTGTAATGACATGTACTCCTAAGCAGATGGTACAATGGTTTGTGGGTTAGTGATTATGAGTCACGTGGCGTGTTTTGGTGATGCATTGATCCCATGTAGCTTGCAAGAACAAGTGTTATGTGTCACGTATTTTGGGCATCAAAATTCAGTTGTTGATCAAATTTGCATTCTATCCTTGTCCATGTAAATTCACTTCTATTCCTCCTTGGTCTATAATGATGTGTTGACATTGGTTTCCTTGCTGTCACATGCCTAGATCAATTGTTAAGTGAATATTGCTATTAATCATCACTTGGGAATGACGCGACGATAGTGTGTAGCACATGCTATGTCGTTCAAAAATATTCCTTGCTATCCACAATTTTGAAATTCCCGGTAATTCCTTCACCTTGTCTTGTGCACAGAGCTTAGTTGTACAAGATATCGTATATAATTAGATTATCTGTCGAATTATTCTATTGGTCATAGTCATGGCAATAATGTCTCGGTTAATAAGTTACAGGTCGCGACAATAACCTAGACCATTTCGGTGGACGACCTAGATGGATTACTAGGGGGAACGCAGTATTGTGATTATTAATCGTAACCCGTTATTTCGTCTAAGCCAAAGCAACATCTTTGTCATAAAACCTTCCTTGAATGTTTGCTTATGCATATCCTTGTCAAAGCAATCCACCCACATTCGAATCGCGCCATGATATTATGACAGTAGGTTGCTACAAATTGGTGTAGTTGACCTTTTTCTTATTACCTTGTGTTCTTGTGACTATCCTTCGTATATCTCACTTTTGCCTTGCACGTAATGCCTATTCGTGCGGGAATACCTCCAATCATGTGGAATTGCATTTCAAACACAAGATTTGTAAAGGAGTCCCGAATGACCGATGGTGCCGCGACAAACCGAGATGCACCCCGTGGTCGCAGACATGGATGTGCTTTGCCGACGCGCTGGTATCACGGTTGTTGATCTCGACCTATTATAGAGATTGCCTCGAAGTGTCGTTTTGCGTGAACCTACCTTGATTTCCTCTCGATACTCATCATCCAATCTCTTATGACCTTTTCTCCCGAAGAGCAAAATCGTGCAAACCAAGGAGAATAAGACCGCTACATTAAGGCTAATCGGACCACAAGAGGTGGTAGACAAAGGACTATACCAGGTGTTTGTCTGATCAAGAGAATGGTTTCCTATCCCATGGTACTCCTTAGTAGAGACTTGGAACTCCTATACATCTTCTATGTATTCTAAGGCCCTATGGCGTATTCATGTTTTATGGGAAACAATGAAGGAAATTCTTCAGACAAAAACTTCTTATAAACGGATTATGGCAACAATTTTGGGGTTGCATCTGGTCGTGTACTCAAGCGTCATGATGTCGGATTCAACTATGCATTGGGTACGCATCGTACAAGTGCTTGGGATAACCTTGGATGTACCAAAATATCTTTCTACTTTGAGTTTCAATCAAAAGCCATCTGATTGTGAGAATTTGGTTCAGTAGAGTCAACACTCGGAAAGAAAGGTTGGCACGCTTATCATTGGGAAGGAATGTTGGTTGGATAACAAAACTCAACAAATCCTTGCTTCGAGAGCATGACTTATAGAAAGGAATTGGTAATCATGAGTACGTGCCAAAGGATATGCTCATGTTGCCGTTTTTGTCCTATAAGAGAGGTATTTGGTTGGTTTCTATGGAGTTAGAGCATCATTGACCTAAGAATTTTGATTTCTACATGAGATGATTTGGATGTCTTTGACCTAAGAACTCTGATTTCTACATGCAAAGGAGTGGACTTCTTCAGTCTAGCTGGTTCATATTAGCATACACTAGCTTGTGCTCTTATGTATGACTATGCCAGAGTTGAACTCACTTCAAGGAATCCAATGATGATACCCAATTCATCTGTCTTTTGCACACTCAGGTCCTAGGTGATATTGTAGAAAGTATTGCAGGTGCTATTCTTATTGACAGCAAACTTGATTGGGATTTAGCCTGAAGATGTGCAAACCTCAGCTTGACCTGCTTCGTAGTGGTAAACACTTGGAGGGTTGAAGCACCTTTTGATGTATTTGATGATGCGAATAGTAGATTCTCTCACATTCAACCCTTTGATGCCTCCAATAGGGTAATTGTTGGTTACGCTTAGCGATAACATGCCCTAATGAGTAGTAATTTTGGGGTTTAATGAGAGAATACCTTGTACTATTCTTATCATTTTCATACTTCAAATTAAGAAAAAGGATTTGACATCGATGAGAAGAATGGGATAAGTAGAAGAATGTCTTCTAATGGTCTTGGAAGGTGGAAAAATAAATATGTGGACAATTCGAATGGTCGCAAAGAAGTCAACCGATGAGAACCGTTGCAATCCTTGGGGACCCACTTGTGCACCGTGTTCGCGTGATCGTGGTGCCGCACTCGCAACACCCGCACAAAGGTACTTTCCTTTATCCCGTCGCCCGTCGCCCTCGTGCCTCGTCCCCGTTCCGTGCCAAACCCCTCTCCTTTCCGCTTCGCAGACGGTTGCTCGCCCGCCTCTCGCCGAGCGAATCTATTCCCTCCTTTATCTTCTCCTCGCCCGTGCGTGAGTGACTCGTCGTCCATCTTCTTCCTTTTACCTCCACTCGGTGCTTTGCATCATTCTGTCTTCCCACTCCGTCGTGGGTGCCCTCCTGTGCATCTCTTCTTCTTTCCCATCCCCAAATCTGAAACCTTGCTCTGTGACACTACAAGGATTCCCCCCTGATGCAACATCCTAAAAGTGTTGCAATAGGCCAAAAAGTGTTGCAATAGGCACAATTGCAACACAAAAATTTTGTTGCGAGGCGTTGCCACTGTGATGGTGGTAATAGGATTGCACAACACTTTATTCTGGTGTTGCAATAGACAAAAGTCTATTGCAACACAATGGAGTGTTATTGCAACACCATTAAGTGTTGCGAGTCATATTAAAAGCAACCATTATGGGTGTTGCAATAATAACTATTGCAACACACTAGGTGTTGCCAAAGAGACCTATCGCCACATACCCGAAGAGTAGCAATAGGTACACTTGCAACGACGATGAGTGTTGCAATAGATCCTATTGCAACGCATCAATAGTGTTGCAATAGCTGCACCGTCTATTGCTACACTATCTTTTTGGTTGCTATAGGTACACTGTCTATTGCCACAACAATTATTTGGTTGCTATATGTAGTCTGCCTATTGCAACACTTATTTATGTGGTTGCTATAAGTGGAACCCTCTATTGCAACGGCAAATGTTTTGGTTGCTAGAGGTGGTCTCGTATTGCCACTTATCGATGTGGTTGCCATAGGTGGAACCCTCTATTGCCACGTCAAAAGTTTTGGTTGCTATAGGTGGTCTCTGTATTGCCACTTATCGATGTGGTTGCCATAGGTGGAACCCTCTATTGCCACGACAAATGTTTTGGTTGCTATAGGTGGTCTCTATATTGCAACTCTAAATAATGTGGTTGTTATAAGTAGAACTCTATTGCCACGCCATTTGTTTGTTACTACAGCATATATTGCAGCGTCAAATAATGATGCCAATAGTCCATATTGCAATGCTTTCGATGGTAGCTATAAACAATAATTACACGATGACCAATATATGATGAATGAAACATTTAGAGGCATCCATTAAACCTAAATGTGCTTTGTTCATACAAATAATTGATGGAACTGACACAATCCAGTCTCAAACTTAGTAGATAACACACGCACAACTTAAACACATAAGGTGTCCGACAAATATCACAATCTATTTGATCACATCAAAACACAATGAGCTATGGAGCACAACAGCGAAGGTACGGTTGCCTTGACGTTGACCATCCCATCAATTGTGCACTCCACTCAAACTCCATCTTGCTCCTAAAAAGAATCATTAACAATTAGCATATATGTTAGGTAAACTGAAAATGTATTATTTTTGTAACAAAAGCATGGAGTCGACAAAGTAAGCAATAAGTAAATCAGGTATATATAGAAAATTCTCAACACAAATCAGATTCAGAAATATTCATAGGTACCGTAGTTACAAAAAAAATTACCTTTTTATTGCTAGCTTGTCATTTCCTTCGCCTAATGCTCGTTTCTTAGCCGCATCATCCTTCGTGCTTTTGTAGTAGTATAAGAAACGATGCATTCTCTCTAATGTTTTGGCCTGTTTGTGACTTATTTGCAGCACTCCTAGTTGCGCGAGTATTAACGGTAGCTGCAGGTCCTGTAGATGGCTGTTGTGTTTCCGGCGTGCTGCTAGTGTGACCAATACATGTCCCAACAGTAGCTGCGATTTGTGTTTGCAGCGGGCTGCTATGTGGGTTATCCCGCGAATCAATAGTTGGAGGGAAAATTAGGTCCCATAATATGGACCGACATAACATTAAACACTCTTCGATTCTCAAACCACACCGCTGATTTGATATTTCATCACTTTCTCAGTAGTTGTTACATTTCCTTCACCATATTTGTTGTTGCAGCAACCTCGGCAATTAGTGCCCCATCTTTGTTACCCTGCATCAAAAGTTTGTTCAAAAAAATCATGTCTAGAGTTTGAAAGTACAAAGATGATGTTTACACGTTCAATCAAGCAAGCTGTCATCTCTCTAAAAAGTGTGGATCTCATTCAAATTCCAATGACGATGAGCATATAATGAATTGTTACTATTAACTGAAGATTTTTTTGGTTCTAAATGGTGGTAATAAGGATTAGTGGACTTTCATTTGGGGAAGTCAGCATTTTCTATTAGAAGGGTCTATCAGCATCATTTTAAGGCCATTTGGCCTACCTTTGGAAAACCATTTGTGTTCCCAGAATTAAAATTCTTCACTTGGTTACTTCTAAATGACATGCTAACATAAGGAAAATATTCAGAAGAAGGAAAAAGGTTCTAAAAACTTTCTATAAAGTTACAATTGCCTTATGTGTGGTGATAATTTAGAGGATCTTCTTATTAGTCTTTGAACCTATATTTGGGTTCTTCCTTTTTTTAATATAAATGCTCTCACGGGGTTGATATCCCACGATTTCTGCTCAAAAAAAACTAGTAGATATATGCATAATGTCCGCACCATAACAACACCTTTAGTAAGAAATAGAGTACTATAAGCATGGTTTGTAGCCAGCTGCACGAGCACATGCATGATTTAGTTCAACAAAATAAGAAAACACTAAACCATCGGGTAGGTATATAACCAGGAGATAGATAAACAAATTAACTTAATCTGTTTGGCAAGTTAAGATTTTACACTAAAATTACCTGTTGCAATGATGCTTGTCCTTGCATTGCTTTCATCATTGACATAAACTCTTCCATCTCGACGCCTATGTGCTTCTCTATCAGCCTCCCCTTGCCTTCTCGCATTTCTTCCATCCGACGCCTATGTTCCTCCCTTTCCTCTTCCCTTTCAACCTCTTGAGTTTCAAGCATTTCCCGTAGCTTTGCAAATGCATCGGCCGGTGTCGCGTCCCGACGAACACGATACCGGTATTCCTCGTAGAGTAGCTGCCTTCTAGTTGGGTGCTTTGCCATGTATCCGTTAGCATGGATCTTAGTTGATTTGCGGTTTGTTGTTTCCTTGTAGGCTGTCTGGAAAATATGATTTTGCTCCACATCTCGAGATGAAGTTTGTATTTCCATTTGCTTCCCTCTCTAAAATTTTCCTGCTTGCATTATCCTAGCAAAGAGAGGATAATAAATGTCATTAGTTAAAAAGAAATTATAGTTCAGTTTTCATCGATTAATAAGGTCCGTACATGCTGTTATATACTCACGTAGACATCCCTAGATTCTTGGCTTGTCCATCGCCCATTCTTAGAGTGTGTCATCATATAAAGGTCCAAATCATTTGGCTCATCACCAGTTAGTGGGTCCCTCTAATGTGGTGAGAATGTAACAAATTAGCGACATTTCATTAGGTAAGGATGCATGTACATGTACTTATGAAGTTCTTACCTTCTCATAGCTTAACTCGTAAAAGGACTTCGATCCAAATAAACGTATGGTTTATCTTTCGATTTTGCCGATTTTGAGAATTCTTCTCACTAATCCTCTTCACAAGGAATTGTTTTTTCTTAAAAAATAGTGAATTGATTGAAACATATCATTTAGTTCATACTAGGTGCAATTGGCAAGAATATAATAAATTTCATCAAACCTCAAATTCGTCGGTGCCAAAATACATCACCAGATAGTGCCATTCAACAATGTCCAACTCTTCTGGTTTGTGTCTCATTCTCTCATCATAGGTGGTGTATGCTTTGTATGTAGAACTAAATGCTGAGCGCCATCCTCTATAACGCTCATTTACAATTTTCCATATCTTTTTCCTGTTTTCCTCATTATCCTCGATGTCCCACTTACTCTATTGAACAAAAAACATTAATACTAGGCCACTTCTTAAATAATTTGTTACTAGTGTACATAACCAAAAGCAAATCAGAACTTACCATAATATGAGATTTTATTTTCTTTTTTACATCTTTGTGGATCTCTCTCCATGTTCTCACTCCAATGAGAGGGGCAGTTCTCCTTGTAAACAATACTGTTTCATCAACAAATGTGCGTGTGTTCTCACCTGCAGCTCCTCCAATTCTAGAGAACTCGACTTTAAGCTTCGGACCACCGTGCTTGGATCTCTTGTGGGAGGCTGCCAATCCTTTCATGATACCTCGGGCCTTCCTCTTTTGGGGATCTTGTCAATTGAAACAATATACAATGCAATATATTAGACAAAATTGTTTACTTGGGACAACTGAACTGAACCTCAAAATAAAAACACAGTAAGAATTACTTACTATATCCATGTGTATTCCCACGCCGAGCATGAGATGGTAGGTTCGAGGTGGTGTTGGATTGCTATCTTGACTTGAATTTTGTAAATCTATCTGATTCCTATGGTTGTCATATGCACCTACAGACAATATATAGGTCACATATGTAAGCTGTAAATGGTTTGGGAAGAACTTATTATAATTTGGTTTAAATTTTGGGAAAACTTGTTTATTACAAATATCATCAAGTTGTCCTTGCACCCTTAACCATTCTTTGTAAGTCTCAATCGTGTCATCCCTGTATATATCCTTAAATTCCGCGAAAAAACTTGCTGATATCAGTGACATGGCCATTGCAATATATTATAATATAACCATTTTGAATAGGGCAGCAACATAACTTACCCATGAATTTTCTCTCTTTATGCATTTTGCTAAGCCACACCTTGTAATCATCAATTGACTCCTCTGTGGAATCATCATCACTAACTGATGCCATTCTTGGCAATTTAATGGGTGTTATTGCCACATTTCGCTCTGTTATTTGATCCCTTGACAATACAAGTCTAACCTCCCTTTCATCCGCATTACATGACAACATTGCAGTTGTATCCTCATCATATTCAATCTCATTTAGTGTTGCTACAGCGTTACCACATCTCCTCTTATAGTACAGGTAGTCCCTGGCACCATACCCCAAATTTGATTTCATTGTTATTAAGTTACCAAATGTGACTGCATCCCTTTCTATCCTATATTGAGCAAATTCTTGTCCCCCCTGTGCCCCCTTGCAAGTGAAAGACATAGTCCATGTTTGCTCCAAGCTGTCACAAAATATAATGAGAAACATAAGCACAGGTGATGAAACAATATTTATAGAAAGAATAACTGAGCAAATAAAGTTCAGATAATGGAACATCAGATACAGATGAAAAGGCATTTCTTGATTCAGATAATAACAAATGGCAGTCCTCATCAAAATTATTACTGAAGCCCAGTGCATACACAATCTAAATGTCTTAGGAAATGGAAACTACTAAGTTTCAGACGCGAAAAACAGATGGCTGTGCACATGTACCAATGATCATATCTGGAAAGGATCCTACTTTCATGTAATTACATTAGATCGGAATATATATAGACAATTAGTTTCACACAGCAGGAAGGGATGAGAAGCGGTTTGCACAACAGGATTACAGAATAGGTAGATAGGTAGACGTGCCCTTACCTGACATCGGTCGGAGAGGAAGGCCGATGCCTTTCGCGCCTTGCCTGCCGTCACATCCATCTTCATCGGCAGGCGGTGTGGCCGCCCTAGTCGAAGGTGTCCGAAACAGCGACATCGTTGCCGTGGGTCTCGGATGTCGTGGAGGCAGGTCGACGCGCTGACGTAGGGGTTCCCGTGTAGCACGAAGGTGCCGCGTCGCCGCCGCCGCCGCTGCAGGTGTGGCCATCAACGACGACACAGGTGTCCCCGCGCTGCTCGCTGGTGCCTCCGGAGGGGTCGCCATCTTGTTCCTCGTGGTCGAAGCCCAAAACCCTAACCGGTGCCTCGGCGGCTGTGGCTATCTCTCGCTGTCCCACCTGATTAGAACAGAGTATTAGGAAGCGAGATGAATAGGCACGTGATGTGGGGAGGGAAAAACGTGAGGCCAGTTGTGGGCGCGGGAATTTTTTGTGATCTTTTTTTTCGCTCCGGAGGCGCCGAGAGTTTTGGCGCTAGAAAATTTCGTAGCAAAGAATGGCGCCATTGAGTTTTATTTAGAAAGTTTGGTGGGATCTGTGATAGCGGTGCAGGTTTTCAAAATTTTCAAACTTAGATGGTACATTAACGATATGATGATATTTGAACAAATTTAACAAACATTCCAATAAAAAAATATTAGATCGATTAAAAAAGGTGCAGCAAGGGTCCGACGACACATCTATTTCTTTATGCCGCTATGGCCAGATGATTTTTTAGTTTTTAAAAAACATGGTCACTTCTAACGTCATATTTTAAAATCAGGAACCTTAGATGGCTCTCAAAATTTGATCGCTAACTATCCATGAACTTCATGTCTCCATATATGTAAAGCGTGTGAAGGTATACTATGCTTCCCGTGAATCCTTCCGCCGTCGGGTCACCACTGATGGCCAACATCTACCCATACCTGGCCTAGGCCTATAACCCGAAACCAGACCCTGGCGGATAGTAGTAGAAGTCATCATTGTCATAGTTATTAGGACATAATCCGACTAGCGGTTCCATCGGTAAAAGACTGAACCAGAGAGTATAGATGTTCAGTTCACTTAAAACACCACCCATGACCTGATAAAACTGGATGAACCGACGAAATGACCAAGTGTATAGTAGTAGTTGTAGTAGTAGGAACACAAGACACGTTGCAAAGCGTATCAAACGACCATCCTTACATGCATAGAGATGATTCTCTATGCGATACTGAAATATCTCTGTTGACATGATATTAGATACACTTTTAACATTACTAGCTGGTAGAGACATTTTAGTGTATATTAGAAATTTTTCTGTAACCATGTTTAGATGCATTCTGGTGAGAAACTAAAGTTGTGTAATCTACCAAGGGGCTATAAGCTGACGTGGAAATATTATCTACTAATTTATTTTTAGGTTTCTTTCAAGTAACTAATAGGAAAAATAACAAATAGTAGTTGAAAAACAAATGACAAACTCGATCTTGACTCGCACCAAATACGGGGTTAGAGGCTATTGTGCCTTACCATTTCACAGGTTTATTTATTTATTATATATATATACGCATAGCTTTCCCACAATAGCACGGTTAGATTCGTACCAGCGATCTGTGTTGGGACTTACACCACTACCATATTGGGGATTTGTTTGTGAGACTTAAAACTTGCGGTGGCAGGTGATTCTAAGTTTGTGCCAACTTTAGCTATCTTTTTTGTTTACTTCTATTTTTGTAATTTTGTATTTATTTATGTTTTATATTTAAAAAACAATCGGAAACAAAATTGAGGCTGCGCTATTTTTTAATTCTTTTGGCTTACTATACGCTAGTTTTATGAAGTGCTCACAGCTTCGTCTGTGCATGGCCAACCGAGGTGGGACTAATGTGCTTGATGTCTTTGAAGTACTAGCATAGCAATCAAACCATATATGCGGTTGGGCTCAAGAGGCCAAGCCCATGACAGTATGTTATAGCTATCATGATTGATGAGTGACCCTATGAATCCGATTGATTTTTATTAATTAAAATTTGATTTATTTAAATTACCGATTAAAATTTTAACTTTGTAACAATAGTCTGGATGGAATAATTATATTATGAATTTACTAGTCAACTTTTGATCATTTACAATTAATTTGGTTATTATAGCTCAAAATTAAATAATTAGTAAAGAAATCCAAAAATTCGGTTCAAAAAAATTCGTCCGATAGTGAAATCCAAAAAAATTGATCGGTTCAAAAAATCTGTCTCAGATTTTAAATCGATAGTAAAATCCAAAAATTCGTAGGTCAAAAAAATAAGAGTAAAATGCACCGTAGCTCCACACTTCATGCGGGTGTCATATATGGTCCATTGACTTGTAAACGCATTTTGGTTCCTTCAACTCAACTGTTGGGTGTGTCATATAGGTCAACGACAGAAACGCGTTTTTGGGCCCTTCAACTTGCATGAGTGTGTCATATAGGTCCACTTTTTCTTTAACTTGCATAAACAGTACCATGCATGCAACGTTGAATATGTGAGGACGTGGGGTTGCTGGCTTTTTTTTTTTTTATACGGGCGTTTGCTTGCGCCGCTCGCCTTTGCCGTTCTCTACGGCTATATATGTATGCAGCTGCTGGGAAACGTACAAATAAACCGGTTGACCCTCACGATTCACGGGCACAGGCGCACGCGTGGCCCGGCAACGACGTCGACATCACCGTACAAAACGACCACACCCATGGTCGCGGCCGTGACAACTCACGCGCGCGCACGGCACCACTGGATGCATATCGTCTCGACGACGCGTCCATCGCCCGACGGCCGCCGGTGACCACTACAGATACGTATCGTGCTGGACCTGGCTCCTTCCAGCAAGCAAATGCACGCATGAATTTCAATATTTTTTTTTGCGACTAGATCCAAAGAATTAAAACATAATTTTGATGCACTAGACAATTTTAGATGAAAAAGTTGCCTATTACAAAGTTTTAGATCTCCCAAGCTCTACATTTTTTATATAAAGTTTGTCTTCAACTAATCTTTTAGAAAAGTTATGTTTTCTTTTGTGTTGCCTTTGCCGTTCTCACGTCTCCCTCGCCGCTGCAGTAGTTAGGAAAGTTTATATGAATTGCCTGGTTTATATACTATCCCACATCAGCCGATGTTCCTATGTGGATTTAGATTTTCACTAAACATAGTATGGAAGACACCAAAACAAATTGGCTGGTTTTATTTGGCTGTGATATGATAATGGCTAGGTAGGGAGGCATCAGTTACATATGAACAATAAATCTTATGTGAACAGGCTGCAATTTCTGTTGGTGGCAACCTGATTGGGTGGGTGTTGTAGCACTGACTGTGGCAACCTGAATTTTTGCAGGATCACAGAAGCGCAGGCTAAAAAATATGCTAAATAAAGTGGAGATTCAGAATTGAAGTGAAGGTTTCTGCATGCGCAAAGCTATTAACATAGAATTAGAACCAAGTGTGTAAGATTTAGGATAATATTTAAAAAATTTGTAATATCTACTTGTGTATATAGACGATTGATTTTGTTGCTGAGCCTTTGCTCTAATATTATATTAAATAAATACATCTCATTTGCCTTTTTGTCTTCGATCCTATGGTGGACAAAGTAATATTGTTATGCATGTACCAGGAAATTGTTCAGCAAACTATATTTACCAATAAGAAAAAAAATTGTATCGACTGTGCTTGACACAAAATTTAAAATATTTCAACAAGATGTAGATACGTAGAGAGAGACGCACATGCAGCGACCTTTGTTTTTTTTTACACGATCGGGTTATTCATCTAATTTTTATTAAGAGGAAAGTTACGAACGACAATACAATCGCGGAGGCGAGGAGCCCTCCAAGGACGCACCTTTGACGCGGACCCTGAGAACAAAGGCAGTAATAATCCAGCGATGCGTCTCTGTATAATCCACCAGCGATATGCATGTATACTGCTACTCCTATATAGTACGGAGTACGTACAAAATCCCGGGTCGTCTCGAGATGGATTGATACTGCTGTTGTTGCCCGTTACCGGCGTGCAGCTGCTGGGAAACGTACAAACCGGTTGACCCTCACGATTCACGGGGCACACCGCACACGCGTGGCCCGCCGGCAACGACCACGTCGACAGCAACGTACGTAAAAAATGACCACATGCACGCATGCTGCTCCCACGGCCACGAGTCGCGGCCGTGACAACTCACGCACGCTGCACGCACGGCACCACCGCCACACTGGATGCATGTCGTCCGATCCCGACGACGCGTCCATCGCCCGGCCGGCCGGTCGGCCGCCGATGACCACAGGCATCACTGCATGAGACAAAATTGGGTGACCACACAGGCATCAGGCATCATCAGGCCTATGCGTACGTGCTCACGTATTCAACGTTGCATGCATGGTACTGTTCATACAAGTTAAAGGAAAAGTGGATCTATATGACACACCCGCGCAAGTTGAAGGGCCTAAAAACGTTTCTTCAGTGTCACACTTATACGACACATCCACGCAAGTTGAAGCTACCAAAAATACGTTTTCGGGTCCACGGACCTATATGACACACCCGCGCAAATCCATGGACCTACGGTGCATTTTACTCAAAAAATAACACACATTGTGGGTAATGAGATTTGAACCCATGACAACCCCTCTCAAATATCCTTCTCTACCACCACACCATTTGTAACTTTTGTATATAATATTTCATTTTGGTTCTCCACATATTATTACAATCTGAGTATACATTGATTGTTTGAGGTACTAAACGAAATCAAATGAAAAACTTGTCAATAAAAATGTTTTACAACTTTTCGAGGTCTACAACTTTTAGTTTGGTAGTTTCTCCATCTGAAGTTGTTTACAAAATTTGAATTTAAATTTGAGAAATTTAAACGTAATTTTCCTTATTAAGATGATTACAAATCAAAAAGTTGTCAGCTACATAGTTTCATAACTTTGTGAGATATATAACTCTAGTTATGATTATTTTTTCATTTGAGTTTATTTTTGAATTTCAAAATTTAGAAAATCCAAACATATTTTTCCATGATAGGACGATTTCAAATAAACAAGTTGTAAACTTGAAAGTTTCATATCTTTTCAATATCTACAACTATTATTTTGGTTGTTTTCTCATCCGACGAAGCGATAGCATTATTGTTCACAAATTTTACATATCTCTCACATGGTTTCATAGGGTTCCATAAACTATAGAAGACATATGCAAATTTTATAAACAATGTTGCATTCACTTTGTCATATAAAAAATAACTAAAAAAATAATTATACATCTTGATGAGTTCTACAAGTTTTGTGGTTATAACTTCTTTAGTAGAGGTCATTTGATATTTCAAAATGTTGTTTGAAGTATTTAAAAAAATCTAAATATCAAATGTTTGTAAGAAAAGATGACAAAAATATTAATAGTAAGAGCATAACAATTTGATAGACCATGATTTTACAAAATTTTAGGAAAAAAATTATCACATTTGGAGTTACTACGAGGGAGAAAAACTAGTTACAAGTTTTAACCGTATATTAAAAGCGAAATTAGAGTTCTTCATCAATTTAAAATTAATTTTTCAAACAACATTTTCAAGCAGTAAATGGTTTCAAATTAAAAAGTTATCGATCGAGAAATTGTATAAGTTTTTGAGATCTACAACTTTTCCATCTCGAGTTATTTGAAAAATTCAAATTTTAAATTTCAAAATTTTGGACATTGGAGCAATCCCAAATTTTAAAAGTTTGAACCACAATTTAAAAATTTAAACAACATTTTTGTTGTATTAAATGATTCCAAATGGAAAAGATGTAAACAATCAAGTTCTACTCTTTCTTAACATATGCTTGATCTACATGAACACGTACCTCCGGTTAGCTAGTGTGAGGCTTACGCTGAGAATTGTACATGATTTTTCCACTTACCGCCGTAATTTGCCGCCAAAACATGTATTTTTGTGATTCTTTTTCATCTGTTCACCCGTGCGCTAAGATTTTGACTTGGCTTCTAACCTCCCACCCCGCTTTAACCTCCCCACCCGGCATTCCCGTCCTCCCGATTCGCCTCCCTTTCCTCATCTGCGGCATGGGAGGCCACAAGGGCATCTAAAATGTGCACCACAACCGTCCCTAAATCCCCATCGTGGAATCGCACAGCAGCCAGTGATATATATGGGTCAATGTGGTTCGTGCATATGTATACAATTCCATGATGAATAAATTCTAAAGCTAGTAATAAATGGTTTCTTAATATTAATTTCCGAGATAATAAAACAATAAAGAACATCAAAAAATAATTTTTCATTAAAATAGCAAAAAAAATAATGTCCAAGGAATTTTGGAAAGTATATATAGAATAAAAGTTAACAAAAATTGACCAACACTAGAATCGAACCTAGGAAGCTAGGATCAAGCAAAGCTTGTTGTACCACTGAGGTACTGAAGTTTATTCGACAATAGGCGGCCATTGCTTTACTTGTAGATTTACGTAGGTGATTTTTTTAAGTGCATCGTGCTGTTGCTGCGGACCTGTAGGAGCGAAAGATCTCTTTCCGGTCTTAACTAAAAGAGAAAACTCTAGGTATTTTACTTCAAAAAACAAAAAACACGGGCTTTGCCGCACACTAGCGGATGCCTATGCTTCTAAACAGCCATGGTTAGTGCCGTCCCTTCTTGCAGCGCATGGTGGTTGGTAGTGGCGGATCCACGGGAGGGGCTGGGTGGGCTGCAGCCCCTCCCGTGAGCCACAAACTCAGGCAACAACTCTTCTTATTTTCCTATTTTTAGTACACAATTAATGTATTTTTTTTGCGAGTAGTATTTTTATTTTTTTGCCTATTATTAGTATATAACTAGTGTAATTTTTATATTTGTTCTATTATTAGTATATAGTTAGCATGATTTTTGATCTTATAGTATTGTTTTAGCCCTCCCTTAGTCCTTTTCTGGATCCGCCACTGGTGGTTGGCGAGCCGGCCACCTACTCCACACCTCCCACGCCGTTGCCCGCGCCACGCCATGTTTTCTTGGGCGGCAGCATCGACCCCAGCGTCGAGTGGATGGCGTAGTGGCGGAGCGCGCGTGTGGCGTCGGCAGTCTCAGGGTCGACTCCAACTCCGTGCTGGCGGCGCTGCTGGACTCGCACCACATGGTGCTAGCGGAGCTGGTGGAGAAGACGCTGCTATCTACTTGACCTCCGGCGCTTTGAAAAGGCCTACAAAATACATTAGTCTATAGCAACGCAAACAAATCGTTGCAATATAGTAACATGATATTGCATCCATTGAGGATTCTAGTTGCAATATTTAACTAACAATGGCAACGCCATACAAAGTTATTACAACACCAAGAAACCGTGGCAATAAGAACTTTCTATCGCATCCACTCGGAATTTTTGTTGCAATAACCATCTAGCAATTGCAACGTGACTAAAGATTATTGCAACCCAGAACAACCGTAGCAATAGTTATGAGTAAAAGCAACCAAATTCAATATAGTTGCAATAACACGAAGTAATTGCAACGAAAATCAATATTAATGCAACTCCAAAGTACCATAGCAATAATGCCAACTAATTGCAACATAATTCTAAATTGGTTGCAGTAGCACACGTCTATCGCAACGACTAACCACAAATATTGCAACACATTTCGTCTGTTGCATTATAGGCACATATTGCATCCATTTTACGTAAAGGTTGCAATACGACCCCCCTAAGGCAACCAAATTAGTGGTGTTGCAACCGTGTGGTGTGGCATTAGAGCCGAATCCTTGTAGTGACCCTGGAGTTGGAGTAGTACAGGAGCTAATGTAGTGATGTCAGGATCCAACTTAAAGGATGATATGCTAGAGAGTCCTTTATCACTAAATGAATATTTAATAAGCTCATCTTTTATTGCAATTAAATGAGTCACTACCCCACTTATAAAGCCTTGCATACTCCTTGGTGTCACTTTATTTTTGGTTTATGACGGTAAGTCTAGCCGAGTACCTTCTTGTACTCGTGGTTTTATTCCCACTTGTTGCAGATCATAAGACCTTTGCTGTGGCAACAAGATGGACCTATATCCCACTACGGGAGGATTAGACCTTGGACAAGGTCATCTCTTATATCTCATTCCTCCATGCTTTTGCCGGATTTGATGATGGACCAGGCACTATTTTTAACTAAGTGTGCGTTTGTAAAACAACACTTTATTTTGCTTCCGCAGTTTGGTTTTGAACTTGGCATTGTAATAACTATTTCATAAACTCCGATGTAATCAATTACTTGTGCACTTATGTATTACTATGAACGGTTTTATGTTGAACTTAATTCGGTCTATTCCGGCCGTATTGTGGAAAGTTTGAAATCCTTCGTGGTTTCACGGACTACCGGGTTGATATAAGCGTCATGTGCTAATTAAGTTGCTTAGGCGACAACATTAGTACATTATGTTTATGTTAATTGGTCGGTTTCGTTACACTACTAACTCCGGTGCTTGAGACGAGGTCTACACTTGGTGGAGTTGGTAATCAAGGCAAGAGGATGGACGTGGAATCAAGTCGGCGCGAAGAGACGACAAGGTCATCACCCAGCACGCGCCGGACGCGCGCTGGACGGCGGGGACGCGCCAAGGTGATCGACGCGGCGCGTAAAGAGGCGAGCGTGGCTGCAACGACGGACGCAGCTTTGGGTAGCGCCGACGCGTCGATGGGCGCGGACGCTACCTGCAGAGGGTCTTCGGCCGTCGGGTCCTCAAACGCGCAGCGTGGCGCGGACGCGTCCGGAGGACGCGGACGCGACGCAGAGAGGAACCTGGCTGGCTGTGACCGCCGGACGCGCTCGATGGCGAGCGCCGGACGCACGTTGAAGACCACCGCCGGACGCTGACGTGGCAAGTTCAAAGCTCCAACGGTCGGCTCGGGAGGAAGCGACGCGTCCGGCGCGTTGTTTGTGGCTGCCCGAGGGGGATAACGGTTGGATTTTGTGCTTTGCCTATAAATAGAAGGGTGGTCGGTTTGGAGAGTCTCTCTTAGCCATTTCTTTCATTCCTGAGCTATCTTGAGCAAGAGACTCTCTCTCCCACTCATCTCTTTGATTCTTGATCATCTCTTGAGAGATTTGAGTGAGGATTCAAGTGCGTTGCATTGAGAGTTGCATCTAGAGGCACTTGTTCATCGAGTGGGCTGCGGATTCTTGTTACTCTTCGATGATTCCCGTCACCGTAGACGGTTTGGAGCAGCGGGTGGTGGTTGAGCTCGAGTTGGAGATTGTTCGAGGCCACACCGGGTTCTTGTGAGGGGTTCTTGATCCTTCCCGCGGAGTTCGCGAAAGGATACTCTAGTGGATTGCTCGTGGCTTGTGGATCCTTATCTTGTGTGGAGATTGCGGCTCCCCATTGGGGTCTTTGGCACCGAGCCAATTGAGCGGCCAACTCACCAAGCAAGTGTATCGCCACAACGAGGAGTAGCTTGCCGGGAAGCAAGTGAACCTCGGTAAAAAATCATTGTGTTGATTTGTGATTGCCGAGGCTTCGACCTCCTTGTGCTTGTGCTTGAGCTTCTCTAGGTGATTGGCTATCTTCTACTCTTCGCGGCGGTATAATCTTCCATCATCTCTTTACTTTCCGCAAAGTAGAATTGCTTGTTGTGGTCGGTCGGGAACCACTCATTGTGTAGCTTAAATCCCGTGGGTAGAATTGCTTGTTGTGGTCGGTCGGGAACCACTCATTGTGTAGCATAAATTCCGTGGGTAGAATTGCTTGTTCGGTTGCGGTGAACCGATATTGTGAAGCTTGATCACCGTTGTTGAGTGTGCAATTAAATTGAGTAGCCTTGCATTGGTTAGGGAGGCTTGCTTAGAATAGTCGAAGCATTAGCTTTGCACATTTGCCACCTTGCCATCTAATTGGGTTGTCTAGTGTTCTTGCTAGAAATTTTATTAGGCTATTCACCCCCCTCTAGCCATTGTGACCTTTCACACGTCGGCTTGATTAGTGCTTCGTAATTAAATTAGTTGGTCGGTTCTGCTACATAATCCTTCAAGTATCAACATAAGGGATTTATAATCTTATAATTAACTAGAACTTATGATTACCTTTTGTTGCGAGCCAGTCTTTATATCCATCACAGTCCTTCTGAAGATGGCCAATAGTCTTGCAGAGGTGGCATCTTTGACTCTCGGAACTATGTTCAGCTCTAGATCGTTCGAGCTCTTGCTTCTCTAAATCAAGCTTATGCTTACGTCTTAAGGAAATAATCTTTTCATTATTTATTTGCCAATATTTATGACGTTCTTCTAATGAAGCTAAGAATTCTTTGGCATTACGTGCGTCAGGGAGTTCTCCCCAAGACGATCACTAATGCGCTTCTTCATGATCTTGAGAGATAGCCTATTTGAGCACTCCCACAAATATGTATCAGATTCAAACTCTGTAACCCTGCAGTAGAAAGCGCTATCATAATGACCATCTACTGTTGGGAGAGTGGGAGCACTCTGGCGTATTGCATGATCACAACTCAAAATTAAGAGAGCAAACCGTACTTCCTCTTTCCATAATGGGAAGTTGGTCCAGTCTAAGAGTGGGATACGGTTGATCGTGTCCATAGTCTCTGAAGGACACACATCTGACTCAAAATAAATTAAGCAACATTAACAAGGGAACAGTCACATTATGTCGTGCATAAATGAAATCCTACGTTGGTCCGATTCATAGATGCTAATGACATTTCAGATTCGCATAACCGTTGGGCAGAAACGAAAAAGAAACCAAACATAAAACTTGTGAACATATGCATATAAATTAACGTTGGTCAAAGATATATGCATAAGCCACAACGAAAGTTTCTAATTAGAATTTCCCGTTGGTTCCATTCTAACTAGAATAGTAATCATTACTTAGCAGCGGAAATAATCACAATGTGGGCTAAATTAAACATCACACATAAGACATAAGTTAGTGGCATAATTCTCTTAGCAATAATGAGACGCACCAAAATATCAAGTTTAAAAAAAATGGTCCATGGAAAAAAACGACATTAAATTGCCTGGTAATTTAAGTAAGAAATAATCATAATTTTATTAGGCCAAGATTCATAGGACTTTTAAAAATATGCCCCACAAGTAGCTGTGACCTTGAAATAAAATTCGACTTGAATTTGTAATGGGCAAAGTTATCTTAAAATAAATAATAAAGTTTATGCTGCAATTTAGGTCATTTAAAAATATTGCAACAGGAGAAATAACCCATTTATGGCCTGTAATTATTGTAGCCCTAAAAACCCAGAATAATTTAAAGGGTATATACTTTCTAATGGGCGAAAGTAATCCAATGCGTCAAGTTTGGCTACTTAACGGAATCTGTCTTTATACATTATATGGCCTAAACAACACTGATTGTGCTACAGAAAATCAATAACACAGTAAATAATGACCAAAAGACATGACGCATTATGCCCATCAAACATTAGAGGACCACACCGTTCAGCCCTGAACTTGATATTGAAAATATTAAGGAAAAAAAAACCAGTGGACTGCACAGCGTGCTGTAGTTTCAGACTAGAGGAGCACAGGCTCATCTTAGCGCCAACCTGGGCCTGGGCTGCGGAAGCGCACACCAGGACTGCCCCGCAGGCCTGCATAATGGCTCAATCAATATCAACCAAGCATCTTGATCGGACGGCTATGGTTCACTAAGCTGGGAACAAAACCGTGAACGTCTGGAAACCTAGCTCAGTTCATTCCCTCCTCTCCCCGCATTTCTCGCTTAGCCAGCCACCGGAACATGAGGGCGGCGGCGCCTGCAGCGCTAGCTAGCAGGCTTAGGGCGGCGCTGCGGCATAAGACGGCGGGGCCGGCTCGGGCCCACTCGTCGGGGCATGCGTGCGGCCGCGCCTGCACGCGGCGCCGTCGAGCGGCTCCCGGCCGGCTCCTTCATGGTGTCGCGTACGGTGGCGCTGCAGGAAACCCACGACGAGTACGCGAAAGCGCAGAGTCGTGATGCCATTCATGAGGGCAACGACGACACCCTGCCGAGGTGAATCTTCCCGGAGCCCAAGTCAGTAAAGTTAGGGATTCCGTTCATGAGATTTGGGAAAAAATTGGGGATTTGGGCTGAGTTTGACTGAGATTTGCATAATCCCCTCCTCCTACTTGCTGATGCGAACTAGAGTCCTTAACCCCATGATTTGTCCACGGTCGACATAATCCGAGACAAGATTGGGCCTTATTTGCTAATCCAGGAGAAATTAGGGACTAATTTTAGGCACAATTGTTTTAATCTGTGACTTGGCCATGATAACAACTTGCTAATTCTAGCTAAAACATGTATCAGGTAATCTGATCCAGAGAACAGGTACACGTACATAAGCACATTCATTTAGGCATGATTAATTTAAGGCCTAAACATGGTAATCACGGTTAATTAGAACATAAACACCATTAATCAAAAACAAATTAGCCCTAATTAGAAAAATATCGATCTACTTGAGCACTGTAGGCATAGATCAGAGACACAGACCACTTAAATGACGATCACGTAAGGCCTACTTATGCAGAATTAAGGGTGATGCAATTAGCAGTAAACAATTAGGGCACTAATTAATTAATTTGACCTCAAATTAACATTAGCCGAGGCATAATCCACATCTCAGGGATTCACGAACAAGATTAGCCAGAGCTCCGATACCAAATGTTAGAAATACGTAAGCTTATCCACAGGATCTCTAATTTAGTTACATGATCAGATTAGTAGTGGATTGATGACTAACCATAGTCTTCGAGTAATCAGCCATTGATAGACGTCGTTGAGGAATAGATGGAGTCGCCTTCCTCTGATCTGTACGTTGGGATCGGGACGTCGATGAGGAAGTAGTGAGGAAGATGCCGATATCCTCTCCTTGGTCAGGAAGAGGAACGGGCAAGACGGTGTGGCCTTCAAGCTGATCCGGCACACCTTAGGATCGGTGAGTGGTTTGGGAATGAGTGGACACCCTAGTGCATTGCGTTGGCTTACACGATAACTCCTTCCCCTTATTTGTAGTGCCGCTCGCTTGGGGCCACAACCAAAGGTTGTTAGGGCGCTCCCGATCACAGCGCATGGAGGAGCCGCATGCTCCCCTTGACTCGGTATCTCAACGGTTATGGGCGTTGGTCCATCTCCAAATATAGCAGAGATCACACAGACCCATATTTACACAAAAGCATATGCATGATACAACCTTTGTACTAGAAGGGATGCAATAATTTTAAGATTGGTCAGAGTCAAACTAACTTAAGTATCTAGTTTAGTTTAGTGAAAGTAGTATAAAATAAACTCGACCCACGGGGGAGACAACCCCGGACATTATGTTTAAGAATAAGACATTTTTACGTAGGTCGAGAAAACCCCGACATTTAAGACCTTTAATAGATTTATATTATGGAAATATATTTCATGACAAATCTAATGATATTTGTTTAGTGCATGATAAGCATATATCTTTTATATAAATTTAATCAAACTTAAGATATTTTAGATGAAAAAAAACTTAAGATATTTTAACTAAGGATTATTCTAGAATTGTATTTTTTCTTCCTCACCGAGGCAGTCTATTCGAAAGGTTTGTATATAACAGACAAAGTAGCCGTGTGTTGATATCAAAGCGCGCAGCAGATAGGTCGAATGGAAGGTGCGTGGTGTTACAAGTTAGTGACACATAACACAAGGCACAACGCACCTGGACCACAAACCGTGTACAAGCAACACAACTCGATCGATTGCGAATGTGATCGATTGCGAATGTACGCGCTGAGCTATGGTCGTGTCACTCGCTCTGCAAATAGAAAGATGCCGACGGCGACCGCCGATCGTCGTATCTGCTCCAGCGGCGGCCGTGCAATCTGCAAAGCATGCATGTGCATGTGCATTTGCATCCAGACGCAGACACCAGAGTTGACATCACAACTACTCGTCATTCTGGCAGCTTCTTGGTCTCCTCGGTCCTCCGGCCGCTCCGCTAGATCACCAGTCGCCAGGAGATTTTAGGTCTTGGGCGTGTGCCAAAACATTATGGCGTGTTTAAAGCGTTTGGTCACACCTTACCATTTGTATTTTCAGGCTAGTATTTGATTTCGACCACATGAGTTTAAAATTTTTGGGGAAAATAAATGTGGCAAATGTACCTTTTTCAGCAGTAATGCGGCAAATGTTTGGTTTCGCACAACCGGTGTTGGACAGAAGATCACCGCTTTCGGCATGGCAGGACTCAAAATCTTTGCATTATTTGTGACCAAGAGCCGGAGACCTTGGATCACATATTGTTGGGTTGCTGCTACAGCCAAAAGGTGTGGCATATCTGTGTGGCACGGGTATACCATTGCTTAGAGCAGCTTCGGGAACAGTCGGCTTGGGGAGTAGTGTCAAGTGGTTGCTTCGCGTCATGACCCAATCCGACCGAGGGGTTGGTGCTTGTGTCAATGTCCCAATCCGACCAAGAACGTGTTGAGTGGGTGCTAGTTGTGACGGAGTTGAGTTTACTTGGTATCTGCGCACTCTCTACATTTGTATGGTTTTTTTCTCGTCGGCTTTCCAAAAAAAAAACTGGCCGACACTTGCCTTTTTTCCTTTATCCATCTAATAAAATCACGGCAAAGCCTTTGCCGTCCTTTCGAAAAAAAATTCTTCCGTTGTGGGTTTGATTCTTTCGTTCTGCTTATCAATTGGTCTCTCTGTGGAAGGAAAGAAATGGCAGTACGTTCCAGGCCAGAGCTGTGAACGCCCAGCAACTCGCGTTGTTCATCATGGAGGAGGGAGGCTGGGAACGCGCACCTGGCGCGGCCGTTGGCGCGGGCGCTAGGCTGATTACCTGCTTTGTTGCTTTCTCGCTTCTGTGGCATTTTTGTTTTACAATGTAGCCTCTTGCTTTGGATCCAGTAGTTTAGGTTTGGTAATGTGTGGTTACCGGCTTTGTTGTATTTTAAACTCTACTCTGCTTAATGAAATACGCACATAAGCGTGTTCTAAAAAAACAATTGCTTGGTTTTCAGCAGAAAGAAAATAATATAGAATGACAAGTAGACCTCGCACATTGAAGAAGATATTAAATTTTCTCATTCTATTGGAGTTGAAACCTTTCAAAGCCCTCGAAAAAGTTTTATATCTCCTCCAGTAACTCGTTTTGGGTTTGAGATTTCTCCTACTCTTTCTACTATAAGAAGCAACATCTGAAATGGCTTCTTGATGTTTAGCGCAAGCACATTTACAAAAGGAAAAATATGGGGGCCGGTTATGGCTGGTACACCTATGCTAGTTTCCATGTTTACCGAACTCTTCCATCCACGCACGACGGCGATCACCTCCGACGACCTGAGCCCTCCTCGCCGTTCCGGTTGGCTGCTGGTTCAGTTTCTCCGGAGAGCATCAGCAGCAGGCCGCCGCCGGCAGGCGACGTTGCCTCACATCACCGAGCACCCGCTGGGGTTCTCGTCGCTAAAAAGGTTGTCGTGCGGGTGGCGCTGCGGCGGGATCGCGTAGTAGTACGGCGCCGGCGGCGGGTACTGCGGTGGCATCCCCGGGCTCCCGTAGCCGTACCCGTAGCTGCTCGCCGGCGGTGGAGCATGGTGGGCATGGTGGTGGTAACCGCCGTGGCCGTTCTGCAGCATCTGTTGCTGCTGCTGCTGCATGACGGCAGCAATGTGCTGGTGCTGCTGCTGCATCACGGCCGCCATCTGTTGCTTCTGCTGCGGCGGGAACTGGGACTTGGCCAGCATCTCCGCGCCGGCCGGCATGGTGCTGCCCGGAAAGAACCCAGGAGCAGGCATGCCGTTCGCGCCGCCGGCGCCACCCATGTGAGGGATGACGCCCATCGGCATGCCACCAGCAGGCTTGCCGTGCGCGCCGCCGCCTTGGGGCATGCCGGCGCCCGGGTAACCCATCGGCATGCCGCCTAGGGGCCCGGGGAACCCGGCGCCGCCGCCCGCGCCCATCATGTTGGGCGGCCTCATCATGATGCCACCCTGCGGCGGTGGCACTGGCACGCCGCCCATCTTGGGGCCGCCGAGACCGGGGCCGGCAGGGACGCCGCCCTTCTTCCCCTGCCCAGCCTGGTTCCCGCCGCCCGGTGCGCCGCCGCCACCCTTGCCGTTCTGTGCTGGCTGCTGCGCGCCGCCACCGTTCTTGGCCCCGCCATTGGCGGCACCGCCACCCTTCTTGCCGTCGGCGGCCGGTGGCATGCCCACAGGCCTCGCCATCATGGCGGGCTCGTCGGACATGTCGTCGTCGAGGCCGTCGTCCTCGTAGTCGACGTCGTCCATTTCGTCGAACTCATCGTCGTCGAACGCGCTGTCGTCCTCGTCCCCGAACTCGTCGCCGTCGGGGAGGTCGAACCTCACGGTCCGGGGGTCCTTCGCCGCCGCGGCCTGCGCCTGTGCCGCCTGCGCCTGCGCTGCCGCCGGGAACGGCATGGGCATGGGCATGTTGCCGGCGCCGCCGATGGCCATGAGCTCCGGCGGAGGGAACTTCATCCTCTTCATCTCCATGAGCTGCTGCAGCTGCAGCTGCTGCGGCGTCGGCTGTGGTGGCGGCGCCACCATCTTCGCCCCCTTCGCGCCGCCACCACCGCCCGCTCCGTTCATGGGCTGCTTGCTCTGCCCGTGCTCCTTGCCGCCGGCGTTCTTTGCCTGGTGCAGCTGTTGGCCCTTGCCGCCAGCGTCCTTGGCCTGCTGCTGCGGCTGGCCCTTGCCCCCGCCGGCGTTCTTGGCCTGCTGCTTCTCGCCCTTCCCACCGCCCGCGAGGTGCAGGTTCTGGAGCTGGACCTCCAGAGGCACGCCGGGCTTCTCGCCCCAGACGCGCACAGGCTTGCCGGACTTGTGGATCTTCGTGATCACCGTCTCTGGGTCGAACAGCCCGGTGACGGTCACCTTCCCCAGCGCAGCGTCGACGCTGCTCTGGAACACCCCTGCAATTTCCGCGCATTTCTCTTAGAACAGAGCAGCGTCGACGAACTCAAAAGAACCGAAATAGAAACAAAAGAAAGCAAGCACTTCGCGGTGTAAAACGAAAATCGCTGATGCTCCAGCAACTTACCATCAATCTTCTGAACAATCTTTTTCACCTTCTTCAGGCAGCCCTCGCAGTGGATCGGCACTTTGAGCTCGAGGGTCTGTGGACAAACAAACAGAGAGAGAGATAAAAAAAACGTCAGGAGAAGAAAGATATGCAGGGTGAAAACGAAACGAAACAAAATCGCAGAGAAACGACATGGTCATGCATGGAATGCGTGTAAAGCGAAGTGCTAGAGTTGTGACGACTGACGAAGAACTGAGGAAGCAAGCAAGCAAGAGAGCCTGGGAAACAAACAAAACTCACCTGCACCTTGAGGATGTCTTGGCGACTCATGCTGTTAAGCTTGGCTGCAGCCTCCGATGGGGAAAGAGCCTTCAGATCTGGTACGCGAGAGAGGAGAGCACTGAGATCAGGAGGGAGGAGATGAACAGAGACGGCCGCGGCATGCCATGGGAGCATTCCTTCGTCTGTCTCGTCTCGTCTGCCTCTCCTCGACTCCACTCCACTCTCGGCAAGTCGGCAGAGAGGGGAAGAGAGAGAGGATCGGCGGCTCAAATATAGGCAACTTTGGGAATAAAATACTGTCACTTCAGACTCTCACTCACACAAAGAATGAGCTGAAAATAAAATCTACTCGTCTCCTAGAAAGAGGAGACACGCACGAGCACGAGACGAGACTTAACAGTTAATAACAGCAGGCCAGAGGCCCTCGCTTGTTAAAACCAAGAGCTAGCAAGGCTGTTAACGAGCGCCTGCAGTCCAGTCGCCGGCAGCGTCATGGTCCACTGGTCCTGGTCTCAAGGAACAGGAGAGACGCCCGGGGAAAAAAAGATGCGAGGTAGGAGGAGACTCTCGTCTCCTGGCTCCTGACTACCCTCACCCACCTGTCTCTCTGTACTATGACTGACTGACTGACTGATCTACTATTCAAGAGAAGCTAAGCACGCACATGGAGATGAAATGATTGGAGAGTCCATGCGATGCGTACCTTGAGTTTGTTCGCCCTGGATGCAGAAGGCGAAGGCCTCTTAGCTTTTTTTTTTGTTCAAAGCTCCTTCTGTTCAGAGAAGAGAACAGAGATGGTGTTGTACTGTTGTGTGAAAAAATCAATGATCCAAGTCCTGCTTAAATAGGCCCAAAACATACCAATTTGCCTTCGTTTTCTTTTTATATTTCTAATATTAGAAATAGGTCCCTGCGTTAATTCAACCGGCTGGTAATTATTATTGTTATAGCTTTTGAAAAATAACAATTGCTCAAGAGGAGGAATGGTGGGAGAAAGAAATGAACATGAAAAAAGGGAAAAAAATATGTAGCGTTCACAATGTCATTAAATCCTCGTATACAAGAACTGAGCTATGGAAGAAGAAGACCCATTTTATAGTGGGAGAAGCCGCGGAACAGAGGCTTCACCTCATCGGTTTAAAAATGAATCCCGCACTCATAGGAGCTTCACTTGATGAGTCATTCCTCATTCTGACGCTCAGTAGAAATCCACCTAGAACCGTAGCAGAACTAGGGGTATAACGGCTAAAAAACTCCCACCAAAGAGGGCCTATGTTGTATCGGCACGTGTTCCGTACAAAACGCTATATTTAATTTTGCATGGGAAACCATGCAACGTACCGATGTCATGGTAGGCAAGTTTACTCGGCGGACTAACGTAGTAACGCATTTTATTGATTTGCTACATTTACTCATCCCGATGTGCTGAGATCACGTGGCAGGGATCCATTAGTTGCCGCTATGATCGATGTACTTCTTGCATCGGTTTTGCATGACTGAAGCAAAACGAATATAACTACGTCGTCCATGTTAGCTCTATGTCCTGCAGGTTTCCGAAATTAGTAGAGCATATGTTAGATGCTCTCGTTACTAGGATGCGGTATACGACAAAGATCGTTCATGGATTTGGAGGCATAGGCGTTTGCTTCATGGAAACATAGTCATGTTAGTAATACGTCAGGCATGTTAGCTCTATGTTCTGCAACGTTTTCAAATTTGGCGAAATATACGTTAGATGCTCTCATTATAGTGTGCATACGACAATGACCGATCATGGCTTCAACGACATAGACATTTCCCCTATGGGGAATAACCGTTATCCTCAATCATCGAGAACAATTAATTTTCTCTTATATGCGACAATAAGTGTTCAATGTCTTAAGACATTATTTCTTTAAACGGGAAATGTACAGAAAAATGACAATATATGAGCACCATTTCCAGCACTTGTTAGGTTATTTTTTGGAACACTATAAATAATTTACAACTCGAAAAAAGTGGACTAGCAAACATGATCTTTTTTTAATTTTACACCTTTTAACTTTGGTGGTGATGGTGGAGAGGTTAAGGATTGATGTACTTGATTAGAAATATTTCCGTAAGACGAGGACTTAGATGCAAATAACAATTTGTAGGACATTGGATCTGGCCGCAGGCCATAGCTCTAAGGCCTCTAACCATATTTGTCGTCCTCTTGTGGCGTGCAAGCTAGAAACACGGTGTCTTACTCATTTCTACATGGTTGGATGCGCACCGCGCTAGAGACGCAGCATATCTTTATCTATATCTACGTATCTATATATCTCTAGCTTGCCGCGCAGGTAGTGCAGCCCTGTCGGCGGCAGACTCTAGTCTCAGCAGACAAACACACGCCATCTGCTGCTTCCGGACGCGATGAGCGCGTCCAGTACCACGTCAGTTTGTAGAAGATGCCAGAGTGACCAGCAAATTTGAACTCTTGGTGATCATCATTGTGTCCACGTCGGCATCTGGTCTAAGATTTTTTTTCTTCTTCTTTCTGTTTGTTAGTCTGTTACTGCCGTCCTCTAGTTGTAGCGTGGTAGCATCAGTAGTAACTCTTATTTAAGTGCTTCCAATAATTTCTGTTCTTCTGTTAGTGTGTTAATATCTTCTAGCAGTAACTCTTTAATTTCTTCTCTATAGCTTGGGCCCGGTTCATGGTCACAGCAGCCTCACACCAGAAAGCAGGCGAAATGCATGAAAGAGCCAGGCCATCAAATTGCTAGCAGTCGCCATGGTTGCTGTTCTGTCCAGGACTACTCAAAGCTGTTCATGCCGGTGCATACATGCAGCGTCAATTATCACAGGATTAACAGATACTGTACACAATAATGTGTTGGTTTCATCGATCGTATCAAAAGAGATATTCTTTAGGAGGTACATTTAATTAGTAATTTCCATCTATAAAATAGAGCTTTAGTATATTGTTAGTAGTGCCACCTGTACAAGATATGGCCATATGCAAGCAGGGTACGTATTTGAGTCATACAAGCATATCTTGAAGAAAAGATTTATAAATCAATCTACTACATTTATTGTTATGGCTACTATACGTTGTTGCTACTTGAGATATATGGTCATCTCCAGGCAGGGTATCAAGTCATACAAACATATCTTGGGGAAAAGATTGAGAAAACAATATAATAAAATCTACTATATTTATTTTTTCGGCTGCTAGATAAGTCACTGCCGAGTAGAGAAAAACGGGTGAAGGCCCAATCGCGAAAAAAGTCACTGCCAGTAGAGATAGACATACATGGTCTGCAGCGATATAGCTAGATGTAGTGATGTCATCATGTCTTCAAGTTCTATCTATATAAAAATATGTCATAATATCTCCATGTTCTATCTATATAAAAAAAAAAATGGCAATACAAAAAGGAGTCTTTAAATAAATAGGACTCCTAATATGTTTGTATATGCTTGCTGACCTAGTATATTCAATTCATACAAACTTACACATACCTACGTAGAGTTCACAAACCAAACCACTACATTCATTGCCATCACTAGCAATAGAACTGCATGGTCTTTTGGTAGATTATTAATGCCTTAAATGTCTTTATAAAGCGCTAAAAATTTGTAGTTCAAAAAACTATATACTCATTTTTTAATAGAAAAAGATATGCTTAAATCTAAACCATACCAAAACATTTGTATTTTATCTACAATTTATCTATTGCTAATGCTAGAGATACTATATAGCTAGACTGATATATCTTTAAGTGCTACAAAAAAAATATATTGTAAAGAAAGGAGCTTTATAAATTAGGACTTCTTAAAAAAGATTCAGAAACCAATCTAATACTACATTTATTTTTATTCGCTACATTATGTAGTTGGCAATTGGCACTATGGCATGGTCTCCTAGCTAATATGTCGCTGCCAATAGAGAGATAAGCCTATGAACTATGATTATGTGGTAGTGCTAGAATTTGAAAGTTTTGCATAATTACTTTTTATATACATTTTATTAAATTTAAAATCATTTGACAACTTAAAAATGAAAATTGCATTCTATAGGATGTATGTGGACTAAATAAAAACACATAAAACCCAACCCAACCAAATCAATAAAAAAAAATCAAAGGGCGCCTTAATAATAGTAATCTGAAAAAAAAAAGAGATGATGCATGATGCATCTCGCCGGGTACGGTACATGGTACAGTTAAGTTACAGGGCAGCATAATTTGCAACGGCAGACACGGAAACACACCTGTCGTGGGCGGTGACGTTAACGTGTCTATCTGACGCCGCTACACGACGCGGTACGTTAGCGCTAGTGTTGTAGCGGCAGAGAACAGGGGTGTAGACATTACATGCATACGTTGTGGTGTTACACTTGTTGGGTTTTGTACGCACTATGTAGGTAAGTAAATTGCCTTGCCCTGTTTACCAGTACTAGCATGAATCAGAGAGGCTCTAGTTTGCAATAAATCGGTCCGACGTACGCTTATACGTATGCTTGTATATATGGTTGGGAGTAACTGGCCTGGCCTGTCAGCAGTGTAGTACGATACATCTTCCGAACGGTGAGGTCCAGGTTCTGGTATGTGAAAGTTGCTATTATGGCCTTCCCTCAAGTGTGGATGATGATGGGCTGTGTGTGTATCGATATACTCCCTCCGTTCCATCTTGCAACTCTGGGTTGCGTGCATAAAGTAGCTCACGTTTGGCCAAGTTTTTCTAGCGAATACTATTTATATTTATGACTTCAAATTAATTTATTAAAAAATACATTTCATAAGGAATCTAATGATATTTGTTTGATAACATGAATATTAATAATTTTTTATCTATAATTAATCAAACTTGAGATACTAAACCATGGTACTGTTCTAGAATTGCATGTTTTTTGGAACGGAGGGAGTATTATCTACGTTTCATTACATTACGGGGCTTTTAGAATCTGTATTTTACAATTTCTTTAGCATGTTCTTCTCAAAAAATAATCCTTTAGCATGTGATTGGTTCTGAGACTATGTGGATTAGATTAACTCCTTCTAATTTTTTATTAGGCTGGTTCCATTTCGTGTTCGATTAATGAGTCAGGGTTGTATATCCCTCATGTTTTGTTTGGTTGGAGGAGATGAAGGGTGGGTTGATGAGGTCCCTAAAACATGGAGGCCATATATGTTACCCTCTCTTCGTGCGCACCACGAGCTTTCGTCCACCCCTCCCTCACTTTCACCCACCACCAAGCCACCCTCGCTCGCACAAAGTGCGGCTGCCTAGCCACCATTTGTGGGGTGATCCTAACCCTCTAGTCTCTCCAATCCAAACACTCCTAAAAATATGTTTAACCTACTCTAACCCCTGAACCAAACACACGTTTAGAGCCCCTTTAACAAGGCTCCTACTCTGTAGCTCCGTTGACAGAGCCACAACACTTGGCCAAAGCCCAAAATACCAGCTTCGCCCCCATAGTCCATGCATACAAAACGGCTTTGGCTCCTCTTCAGCGCGTACAAAAGTGCTTTTGTACCTCTAGTTGTTTTGTTTGGCGTGGCTCCTCCATATCTAGTGCCAGAGCTACTAGTAGAGTCTGAGTTTCAAGCTACATGAAACATACCCCTAAAATCTAGCATCTTTAGTTGTGCTTTTGGGATTCTTTGATTATTTTTTTAACCAAATTTTCAAAATTCATAGAGATCCAAATGTGACCTGATACATATACCAGTCAAGAAGAGGTGCAGTGAAAAAGATATTCTGCTGGTTGGTGGGGGCCCGACTTGGGGTAGTTGGATTTGGAGCATCCTGGTGGTACTCATCACATCAGCGCCTAGAAGTTGCTTCCATCAACTCTTAAGGCATATCTGATGGCATATAGGGTTGTTGTAGGGAAAAGGTTCTAACAATCATGCATTTCGGTTGAAATTGTGTTGTCAACCTACTTATTACACCTTTGTTCAATGGCATGCCTTTTCATGGAGTAGTACATACTATCACAGGCTCCCTAGGGAGGAGTACACATACTATTACAGCCTCCCTGACCCATCCTCTTGCCCCTTTGTTCCGTATGTTCCGTAGCAAAGTTAATATAGTTTTTCTGAAGAATTTTTACCTATGTTGTAGGCTCAACAGCCACCATTGGGCATGTTTATTTGCTTAGACCAAAGCTAGGGACAAATTCCACTAGCGCAACAGAGTGTGAGCATGGAGCCTAGGCCGCACAGTGCTTAAAGCACATGTGTGCCTGCTGCCAGAAAAATGAAATTTTCTCACAGGCATATAGTCACGCAATGGCTCTCTGGTCACGCAATGGCTCTCTGGTGTGTAGTTGTTCTCCAGCTCTTCTGTTAGATGGGCCCCGCACAGTGCTTAAAGCACATGTGTGCCTGCTGCCAGAAAAATGAAATTTTCTCACAGGCATATAGTCATGCAATGGCTCTCTGGTCACGCAATGGCTCTCTGGTGTGTAGTGTATAGTTGTTCTCCAGCTCTTCTGTTAGATGGGCCCACGGGCATATAGAAGAGCTTATATAGATGGGCCCACGGGCATATAGAAGAGCTTATATAAACCAAGCAACAAACACAATCTCATATCAATATGGCTCATCTAGATCACTAACAAACAAACGCAACAGTAGATTCTAGCTGTGGACTGACCTCTGCTCCTATCCTAGTTGGGCTTGTTTGAACGGAATAAACATGCTCAAAGGATCTGTACATTGATTTTTGTTTATGGAGCGTACCGATATGTGACAGTGCTTGTTTTATAGATAAAAAATGTTTGCTTTTGCAAGCGGACATAGAAAAAAAGTCGGAATAGTACTTTCTCCATTCTAAATTATGAATCATCTTGATTTTCTTCTGGATGCATATATAGTTTTTACTGCATAGTTTTTACTGTGTATTTAGAGATAATGTATAAATATCTTGACAAATAGTAAAAATCAATTTATCTAAAAAATTGAAACGATTTATAATTTAAAACTAAATGAGTGGTGATATATGCATGATGTTTTCATCATATATTATCAGTTGACCAGGGAGGATGAGAAAAAAAGTGTCTTTGAGTTCGGAAGTTTGAACCTGAATGAGAAGTCTCAACCATAAGTAAACAGGATTCAGTACTCTGAACTATATCATCATGATTCGCGGGACCGCCGGCAAGGTTACGTCTTCCTTTAAGCACTCAGGGTCAGGGCCACGGCTGGTTCAGCCGTTCAGGGTACGGTAAAGCGCAGAGTGGACGGCACTTCTCGAACCCCTAGCGACGAGACCACCACCAGCACCAGCAGCTGAATTCGGATCGGAGGCACACCCGCATGCCTCCACCTATACTGCTACTATACACGTCCAAAGTTCCAAACTCCTCGTGTTGGAGCTACGTACTGGTCTCACGTATGCCACTGCAGCAAATTATTTTGTCTAATTCCTATTAGAATGTGTACGTGAATTTTTATTGTTCGCCTATAATAAATAAATAAATAAAGTGATTCCCTGTATATCCAGGAGACGGACATATTGTCGGCACTTTTTTTTAGGTTCAGAGCAAAGGTGGCAGAGCATGCTTTGCTTTGGCCTCATCATTTTTGTAGAGGGACATGCGTATGGCGTGCCGGAACTCTACTGCAGTGAAGATCGTACCTGCATGTTAGCTCAACTGAACTCACTGGATCCCTGCTCAGAGACACGTCACGGTAGTAGCTAGGTTCCTAGCTATATAAGATCTCAAACGACCATACAACTTTGACAGTTGACACGTGAAAAAAAACGAGATCCAAACCCAAGAGAGGACTTTAGAACCTGGGTGCAATCCTTAGGTGACCACACAAGACTCGATCGCTTCGTCCTTCTTTGACACGTGAAGAAACCTCATAATACACGTAATGTGCGTGATGAAAGTGACAATCAGTTTATTGCTAAATGATGTGAGGTTTATAATACATTATTGGTTTTACATCGAGGCGGTACGGTGGTAGTACCTTGCAAGCATTCCTCAGAACAAGGCTACAAAAGCGCATCGCGGTACGATCTATAAACTTTTGTCTCTATATACATGGACATGTGATATTTCGTTTTTGGACACACAGCTATCTAGCTACAGAGTAGTATGTTAGTATAGTAGTAAACGATAAGTCCTGTAGAGAGAAGTGACAGATTGGCTCAATTTATAATGTGGCTATATATTGTATGCCTATATATATATATTACTAAGAGTATACCCCGCGCGTTATTTGCTTCTATCCAAATCCATCACAAATATTTCTCCCCTTTGTTCTCCCCAAATTTATCATTTCTTTTTGTTTTATCCAGATTTATTCAAAACAAGGTTCAAGTATGCCGGCCTGCAATAGAGGTACTGTAATTTCGAAATGAGCAAACATGTGGACGTTTGGCAGACAGCCACGCATACGCGTCACGTCCATGCCGGCTCTGCGTGAACATGGACCGGTACTCCGACTTGCTCCGGACCCGAAAACCGGTAACAGGGCCACACCGGCATGTAATAAGCGATATTTTTCTTTTCGAAAGCGTGCAATTAGCACATACTGCTTTAAGGGAAAGGGGAAGTTTGTTACAAACTCCAGGCGACGGAGAGTGAGAAGTCGCCACCACCTGGAGCACACACACTTACAAAAGGCACCGGCTTTAACGGTGGCGCTAGACGGTCGTACTAACTAAAAAACCAATCTGCTAAAGGGGTAGTAGAGGCCGCGACCGCTACGGCACAAGCGCAGCCGCGCGGAGAGGCTGCGGTAACCTGCTGCTATCCAGAATCGAGCTCGTCGCGGATGCGTCGCACCAGGAAGGATGGTGAGACGGCCAAGGCATCAAACGTCCTCCGGTTGCGTTCCTTCCAAACCTCCCGGAGACGAGTAGGACAGCCGTGTCAAACCCCCTTCCGGGCGGCCTCGGGACTGCGTCGTGGTGCGCAGCCACCAATCCACCGAGCGTCCTCGGGGCCGGGGACGAGGTGCTTGTAAACCCGCCGCACGCGAAGTAGGAACCAAACCTCTCGGTGTAGACGCAAGCCAGGAGCAGGTGGTCGTGGGTCTCGTCCTGCTGATCACAGAGAGCGCAGGAAGCCCCAGCTTGGAGGCCGTGCTTTGCCCGCCGTGCCGCAGTCCAAAGCCTCCCATGGAGCGCTAACCAGAAGAAGAACTTAATCTTCGGCGGCGCCCGCACCTTCCACAGCTCCTTGGCCCCATGTAGCTGTACTCCTCCGCGAAGAAGGCGCGGTAGGCCGTGGAGCCGGAGTACTCACCGCCGCGTCCACTTCCGATGAACTTGTCGTCGACGCCGGGGGTAAGGTGCACGAGCGCCAACTTATCCGCAAGTTGCAACGTCTCGAGCATGACCGCCGGCGTTCTTGCCCCCACAATGTCATGAGCCCACCGATCTGCGGTCATGGCCTCTCCGACAAGACGGTTGCGCCGCCCGGCGCCAACAAGAGCGAAGAGGTGAGGGGCGGTGCGCTCAATTGGGCCGTCCGTGCCCAGGAGTCCGTCCGAACAACGTCCCGGCGCCGTCCCCAATCGCGACCCCCGACCGAAGCACCGAACATAGCCGCCACGAGCTTCTCCGTCTTGGCCGGTAAGAGAGCCCAAGGTGCCTCGGTGTCGGTGCGCCCTCGCCATTCCCGCCCGCGAGCGCAGGGCGAAGCCTAGCACCCGCAGTCGTCGGGTAGGCCGAGGCCGCCCAAGTCCCGGGGGGAGCAGGCGACCGTCCAGGCCACCCTGCAACGTCCCCCAGAGACGGTGTCAGAGCCCGCCCAGACGAACGCCCGTCGCCTGCTGTCGATCTCCCGGATGGCCCAAGGAGATAGGGCACAACAGATGGACACATGCACCGGAATCGCTGATAGGGTGGTCTGAGCAAGCGTCTTCCGGCCTGCCATAGTCAGGAGGTCGCCCTTCCATGCCGGTATCTTGGCCGCCACGGCGTCGACGAGCGCCTGCTCGTGCGCACGGCTGAGCCGGGTGACAGAGAGCGGCGCCCCAAGATAGCGGATCGGGAACTCCTGGACGCGGCAAGGAAAGACCTGGAGTACCGCAGCCACGTCCTCCTCGGAGCACCTGATCGGGGTGATGGAGCACTTGTCGATGTTGGTAGCGAGCCCCGACGCACCGGCAAACAAAGTGAGGATGCGGCTGAGGCAGGTGAAGTCAAGTGCCCGGGGAGCGAGGAAGACAACCGAGATCGTCGGCGTAGATGGAGGTCCCGAACTTGATGTTGTTACCCGGAGTGGCTGCAATGTCAGCGGTTGTCCGCCTCAGAAATGAGCGCGTTGAGTACCTCCATGACCAGGATGAAGAGGGAGGGTGATAGCGGGTCACCCTGTCGCAGGCCGCGCGCGTGGTAGATCCTTCGACCAGCACGCCCGTTGATCATGACCTTGGTTGTAGCCGTGGAGAGCAAGAAGGAGATCCACCCTCCCCGGCGAGGAAAGCCGGCGTGCTCCAAAACCTCCGGAGAAACGGCCACCGACGGTGTCGAAAGCCTTTGCCGGAGTCAACCTTGAGCGGCATCATCGGCACGCGCCGCCGCCGTGCGGCCAACGGCACGTGAGCCGCACCGTTCGGTTCTCATGTATGCGGCGCCCCCGGATAAAGGCCGACTGGTTGATTCTGACAAGGTCCGGCATGTGTGGCCGCAGGCGCAACGCAAGAGTCTTGGCGAAAAGCTTGCCGAAGGTGTGGATCAAGCTGATGGGCCGGTAATCCCGGAGTGCTTCAGGGGATCTGGTTTTGTGCAGGAGCACCATGACCGCTTCGTTGACACAGTTGAAGTTCCTGAAGTCCATGTCCCACAAGGCCTGGAACGCGCTGACCACATCCGCGCTGACGACCGACCAAGTCGCCTTGAGGAAGCCAGCGCCAAACCCATCAGGACCGGGCGCACGGTCCGAAGGGGACTCCTTGACAGCACGCGCAACCTCATCAGCTGAGAAGGGCGCCGCCAGGGAGTCGAGGTCAATGCGTGGCAGCGGTAGGAGAGCAAGGTTGATCCGGTGGGAGCGAGTGAAAGGCACTCCCAATATGTTATTGAAGTAGGAGTAGACCACGTCTTCCTTGGCCTCATCCTCGGAGAACGTATGGCCCTCATGAGCAATAGCCAACATGTAGTTTTTCCTGCGGCGGTGGCAAGCTTGGAGATGGAAGAATTTGGTGCACGCATCACCATCCTTCAGCCCGCTTGTTGCACTGGTGCGGGCGGCCGCGAGCCATGGTTCGGCGATGGAAGCAAGACCCGAGAACATGCGCTTTGAGGTCCCGATGAAGGTCAAGTTCCCCGGCGGACAACGTTCGGGACTCCTGCGCAACGTCAAAACCTTGGATGATGACGCGCGCCGCTGCAAGCTGGAAGGAGATGCTGCCCACATGCGTGTTGCGCCAACTGCGAAGGGCGCAGGTGAGCCTGCGCAGCTTGACGTCGAGGTTCTTGCAAGCGTCAATGTCCGGGTTCGGAGGTCCCCAAACCGCCGCCACGGTGTCGAGGAAGCCCTCGATCCTCGGCCAGAAGAGCTCATAGCGGAAGCGGGGCACCGCCCACGGCCTGGAGTTGAGGACCAGTAGCAGTGGCGCGTGGTCCGAGGTGTCGGAAGAGAGGCTGCGCAGGTGATGGAAGGGGTACAGCTGCAACCACTCCACCGACGCGAATGCACGATCAAGGCGCTCGAGCGTCGGGTCATCTCTGCCGTTGGACCACGTGAAGAGCCGACCATGGAGTTGGAGCTCCTCAAGCTGTAGGAAGTCTAGCGTGTCCCGGAATGCTCGCATGAGGCCTCGGTGCAGACGACCATTGTTCTTATCAGCAGCTTGATAGATGAGGTTGAAATCGCCGCAGGCGAGCCACGGGCCGGGGCAAGCCAACCTGATGTCCCGGAGCTCCTGCAGAAAGTCATGCTTTTCTGCGCGCAGTACTGGGCCGTAGACATTCGTCAACCACCATAGTTGATTGGCTGCGTTGGAGATGGACACAATAACGGAGAAGCGGCGCTGCAAACGGGTGGTGACCGTCCACAGATCCCGGCGCCACGCCGTGCATGCTGCACCGGCTGCACCGAGAGCCGGGAGATAGGCGAAGTCGTAGTCAACCCCGGTCATATCAAAGTTCATGGCAGCAGAGAAATTTGCCACCTTAGTCTCTTGTACACAAACTATTGACGCACGCTGAGAGGTGACAATGTTGCGGACGACGCTCCGCCGCGCTCGGCTGTTGAGGCCGCGCGCGTTCCACAGGAGAAGATGGTTGTCTGACATTGAGGAAACCATACTGCTAAAAACCCAAAGGAGGGGGCGTGGGGCTCAGGTGGCGCGAGAGGCCGACCGAGCCGCCCGGCTGCCCAGAAGCGGGAAGAGCTGCCGCATATTTTCCCGTCGCTCCGGCGGGATGTCATCCCCGAATGCTTCCTGGAACCTGTCAGCAATGGTGGGGTCTGGAGTATTTGAGCCATCCTGCTCAGACCGGCCAGCCCACTTATTCAGAAGAACTCGGCGCGCCTGCCTTTCCGGGTGCAGGTCGCGGTATGCGGATTTGGCAGCTAGGCGCATGCTCCGTCTTGAGCGCCACTCGTCATGAGGGATCGCGGAATGGCGCAGCTGTGGGGGGTCCGGGAGCACTGAGGCCTCCAACGGGAGCGTCATCGACTCGATGAAAGCATCGACCGAGGACTCCGAGGGCGGCGGTTGGGGCCCAGCCTCCGAGTCCGTGCTCGGCGGAGCCGCCATCGCGCGACCGGGCTCAACTGGTGCAGGCGCGAGCTCGGACGAGACCATGTCCAGCCACCAATCCTGAGCCGGCCTGGGAGAGGGCGACGGCGTTGGGGAGACCGGCACAGGGGAGCCCGACGTCCGCGCCGCGGGAGAGCCACCAAGCAGAAGCTGGGGCACCTCAACCGCGGGGACCGAGTCCTCGGCCTGCGCCGCGGGAGAACTACCGAGCAAAAGCTGGGGCTCTGCAACCGCGGTGCCGACTATCAGGAGTCGTGGAGCAAGCTCGGCCTCGACGCACATGGACCACCAGTCATGGTCCGTTGGCGGCGGTGTGGCGACGCAGCGGCCACCGTGGAGAAGCTGCGGCGCGATGTTGATGAAGCGGCCCACGGCCTGTTCAGCAGAGTGCCGGACGACGTCGTGCTCTGGCGTGACGAAGAGCAGAGAGCGCTGGCAGGAGAGGCGTGCCAACGGCCGCCTGGAAGAGGCGGACTTGGAGCACCTGACCGTTGGGGATGGAGTCCTCGGAGGCGACTGTGGCTCCCAACGATCCAGTGTCCAGTCATCAATCCCCGCGGAGGACCGCAGGGGGCAGGGCATGGCGCCGATCATCACAGCGTAATCATCCCCCCAATATCCAGGCGGGGGAGACCGACCAGTCGGGTGCTCGTTCCGGTGCCGCGGGTCGGTGCTGACGGAGTCGTCGTCGGAGTCCCGTCAGGGGGAGGGGTCATAGTCCTCATAGTCGTGACCGCCGTTACCCCCGCCTGGACCAGCCTCATCATCGTCGCCGGCATCTCCAGGGTCCTCATCGCCGCCGGCAGGCGGATCCTGGGGGGCATTCATGTCCCAGACCCGCACCAGGCGCACCTGCACCGGGTATTGAAGCCCACGGCGTTTGTTCCACTCCTCCGGATCAGCAGTTAGCGTTGCTGGTTCCGGGATGAAGATGGTTTTCTCCGGCTCGATGAGGGCCGGGTCTTGGCACCAAGCTTGGACAAAGAAGTCCCGGTCATCACTGTCAATGTGGTCGCGGAAGTCCGAAGGCTCGACATCGCAGCAGCACAGCCCCAGAACCCGCTGCGCGACGTCCATGTTCCTGGCGTGCGCGGGGACGAAACGCAAGGCGACGACGACCCGGAATGTGAACGCTCCATGGCCCGCGCCGGTGATTCTTGACCACGGGCGCCAACGTAGTGGCAGGGGCGCGTCCCAAGGCTGGGAGCCCAGGACGCGGCCGCGGTCGGCTTGGTGACGAAAGCGCACAATGAAGTCCTCAGGTTCGTGATGACGAATGTCCACATCTTGATGGAGAATCTGAAACCGGTTGTAGAGGGCGTCGCGGATGCGGGGATGGCGACGAACGGCTGTTCCCGACCACCCGTGCCACCCAGAGCATGCCTGAGGAGCCCCTCCTCCGCCTCCTGCAGCTGTGTGGAGCGCGGGATGACCAGCACAGGCGCCGCGGCACGGCGGCCAACAGCCGCGTTGGCGACAGACGCGGCGTCGGCCACCGCGGCATCGCGGCCGCGCTGGGCGCCACCTTGCACCGGAACCCTGCCCCCCGCATCCCGCACAGGACGGCCGGACGAGGAGGGATCTGCCACAGACCTCCCCGGGGCCGAGCCCCCCGCAGCTCGGTTGCGACGGGACGAGGAGGGATCCGCGGCCGTCTCCCTGACGGGAGGCCGTGGCGGGGGCGGGGAGGCGGCGGCGGAGGAGGCGGAGGAGGGGCTGCACCCGGCGACGCCCGGCAGGCGGCAGGGACGGAGAAGGAGCGTCCGGTGGAGGACGAGCCGGCGGAGGCCGTGTCAGCGGACCCGGCCTGGTGCTGACGCGCAGGGGAGAGCCGAGGGCGGAAACGCTCCAGCTCATGGACGCCGGCACGGACGCGCCGCCCGTCAGCGCTGGAATGCGGCGAGCGGGGGCGCTTGCGCGCAAGCCGCAGCGCACGGCACTCAGAGGCATGGTGACCCTCCGCCCAGCATTTGTAGCAACGCGCCGGGTAGAGGCATCTGGTGCGAATGTGCCCCGGGCGGAGGCAGCGGTAGCATCTCCCTGCCAGCTCCGGCGGTGACCTGGGCGGCGAACGAGGCGGCGAGCGCCGGGGGGACCGCAGCCGTCCAAGGCGCCGACTGGCCACAGTGAAGAAGCCGTCTGCGTCGCGCTGTCCCCGAGCCCGAGCCGGGTGGCAAGGCGGCGAGCCCCGACGAGGCGGGCGGATCTCCGGCACTGGGGGCTCCTCCGCGGCCGCATCTGCGAGGGAGCAATGGGCGGTTGCCGCCGAGCCCGCGTGGCGCTTGCGGCGGCGGTGGCGCCGCGCCCGACGGCGCCCGCGACGCGGGGGCACCACCTCCTTGCCCTTGGACGACGGCGGCACGGGGGCCACCTCCTCCTCCGACTCCGCATCCGACTCCAGAGAGGCCTTCGAGTCACTGAGGGCGACACGGCCCTCAGGACCACGGTCGAGGAGCTCCTGGAGGGGGGAGCCGGCGAAGAAAGCTTGCGGCGGCGGGAGGGAATCCTCTGCCCAGTCGGCCCAGGCACGGCGGGAGGGGGGTTCCGTGGCGGGGCCCGGCGAGCGGCCCAGCGCGGCGAGGAGCTGCCCCGGAGAGCCCGCCTCGAGCGCGGCCTCCACCTCAGGCCCGTGGCGGTCGGGGGAGATGAGGTCTTCCATCGGAGAAGGCAGATCTGGATCCAGTCCGGCGAGAAGCAGCGTGGGGAGCGGGAATGGGGAGGGAGGAGGGTGGCTAGAGGAGGAGGGGGTGACTGGGGAGGAGGAGGGAGGGGAGAGGACAAACCTAGGCGCCGGCCGGCCGGCGGGCAGCCGCGCACGGCGGCGGGGAGGGGGGCGCCGCCCGCGTCATAGTTCCCGGTGTCCTGATGACCTTTATTGCACAGTCTGGTTGGCGTTGGTCGCAAGGCTTATTGTGGCAACCATGCGTCTGCGTTTGGGTCCGTAACAGAGATGTAATAAGCGATGTCGACGGGTAGTAGTAGTCCTAGCTGCTGCCTGCTTCCGCGCCCTGGCCGGCCTGCAACCAGGCCCGTGTTTTTGGCGTAGCAAAACTCCGTGACATCGGAAAAATTACCGACGCGAAACGGTACTGAGCCGTATTAACTTTACAAACTTGGCCGCATGTACTGAGAGGTTGGGTGGTTGTCGATTGTCGTACACCATGACTGCGACCAAGTAGCCTAGAACCACTCGCTTACTCCTACTACTTACCAGGGTGCACGCGTGGCATCATGGCATGGCGGTGCATCAGCATGGACCATCCAACACGGAAAGAGCAGCAGCTGGCAGCCATGCACCACCAGGACACATCGACGTTGGAACGTTTGGACAGGGTCTTCGGATCGGTCGACTGGTTCGAAAAATTTCCGCAACACTGCTTGTAAACACTGTCGTCTGACTGTTCAGATCATAGCCCGCTATGTTTAGCTTTATGCTCGTTGGGGGCTATAAACGTAGATTCAAGTTTGAGAGTTTTTGGGTCAAACTGCCGGGGTTCATGGATGTCGTCCAGCAATCCTGGGCTGACCCGGTTCCTGCGGTAGACCCGTGTCGTGTCGTTGATATAAAACTCAGGAGGCTTGCTAAAGCGCTGCAAAGCTGGAGTGCGACTGAGATTGGGAGTGTGCGGCTGCAGCTTCGGATGGCCAGAGAGGTCATCCTTGCTCTGGATGCTGCTGAGGAGTCAAGAACCCTCACCTCCGACGAGATCTCGCTTCGTAAATCCATGAAGGCCCAGACACTTGGGCTGGCGTCCCTGGCAAGAACGATTGCGAGGCAAAGGGCACGAACGACGTTCCTCAAGGAGGGCGATGCTAACACACGTTTTTTCCACCTCATGGCGTGCCACCGAGGGCGTGTGAACAGAATTGACAGCATCTCGGTTGATGGAGTGGAAGTCGCTCAGGAAACGCAGTTGGCGGATGCGTTCTTCCAACACAACACGTTGCTGGGTACTCCGTTTGCACGGACACGTCGCTTCAACTTGACCGAGCTGGGTCTGCCCAGCATGGACATGGCTGAGATGGACGTCGTATTCACAGTCGACGAGGTGAGGCATGTCATCATGGACCTCCCTAGCGACAAGGCGCCGGGACCGGACGGCTTTACAGGTCTCTTCTACAAACTTTGCTGGGAAACTATACAGACTGACCTCATGAACGCCATGCATGCGTTCTAGGCGCGAGACGGCCGGAGCTTCGAACACCTAAATGGGGCTTACATTATCATGCTCAAGAAAATCCAGCATCCGTCGCAGATCAAGGACTTCCGCCCGATCAGCCTTGTGCATAGCTTCGCGAAGCTTGTTACAAAGTGCCTCGCCACCAGATTGGCACCCCGGCTGGACGCTCTGGTGTCCAAGAATCAGTCAGCCTTCATTAAGGGGCGCTCCATACATGATAATTTCCGAGCTGTTCGGCTGTCGTGCAAACTGATGCATGCCAAACGGGCGCGTTGTGTGCTGCTCAAGGTCGATGTTGCCAAGGCATTCGATACGGTTGCATGGCCGTTCCTTCTTGAGGTATTGGAGCACATGGGGTTCTCGCAACGGTGGCGCGATTGGATATCCTTGCTGTTCGGGTCGTCAAACACAAAAATCCTGATCAATGGGCACCCGGACGTCGTATCTGTCATGCCCGTGGCCTGCGCCGGGCGACCCTTGTCTCCCATGCTCTTCGTCCTTGCTATGGAGATCATCAACAGAGCAGTCGCTTGGCTTGATGCTCAGGGCATGCTGTTGCCGTTGCCCAATGGTGTGCAGCGGATCTCCCTCTATGCTGACGATCTGATCATGCTACTCATACCGGACAGGGATGACCTCGTGGCCATCAGGACGGTCCTGACTTTGTTCGGTGAAGCTACTGGGCTAATGGCTAACCTGGAAAAGAGTTCCACCACCCCGCTGCACTGCGGTGACGAAGATTTACAGGCCGTGCAGGAGTTCATGGGATGTCCGATCCAAAGTTTGCCGGTGCGCTACCTCGGAATACCCCCGTCCGTGTTCAAGCTAAGCGGAATGAGGAGCAGGCCATCATCGACAAAATTGCCGCTAGAATTCCACTATGGAAAGGCAATCTCCTCAATGTCGCGGGCCGTACGGCATTGGTGAGGGCGACCTTGTCTGCTATCCCAATCCATATGGCCATCGCCCTTCCACTGTCGGCTTGGGCCATCGAACAGATAGACAAGCTCCGGCGGGCCTTCATCTGGGCGGGCACTGACTCGGTAGCAGCAGGCAAGTGCAAAGTAGCGTGGAAAATTGTGTGTCGCTCCAGGGAACTTGGTGGACTGGGAGTCACCGATCTCCGCAGGGCCGGGATCGCGCTGCGCGTGCGCTGGCGCTGGCTGGGGCGAACGGACGCAGGGCGCACCTGGCGAGAGCTCCCGGCTGACAACGACCCGGACGCCAAGCTAATCTTCCAGGCAACCACGTCCGCTACGTTGGGGGACGATAACTCCACACTCTTCTGGCTTGACAATTGGATTGAGGGGTCGTGTGTCCGGCTGTTGGCACCAGCGGTGTTCGCGGCGGTGCCCAGGCGGCGGCATTCCACCACGGTCGCCGAGGCGCTCACGGACAGATTGTGGGCACGACAGATCACTGGGCCGAGGACGATGAGGTTGATCAACGAATTTCTGTCGTTGTGGACCGTCCTTGAGTGGGTGCAGCTAACACAGGGCGTTCCGGACACCTTCCGATGGAGGTTGACGAGCGACGCCAAGTACTCGGCAGCTTCGGCTTATGGAGCCATGTTCGCTGGCTCCACCACGACCTTGGGTGCCAAGCGCATCTGGAAGACAGCGGCACCACCGAGAGTACGCTTCTTCTTTTGGCTTGTGCTCCATGGTCGTTGTTGGACGGCGAACCGGAGGATGCGGCATGGTCAACAGCGGGCGACGTCTCGTGTCATGTGTGATCAAGGCTCCGAGACGATGAACCACGTCCTGCTGGGCTGTGTCGTTTCCCGGGAAGTGTAGGCAATCTGCTTGCGCTGGCTACGCCTTGACTACTTGGTGCAGGTGCGTGATGAGGACATGGTGCAATGGTGGCTGTCGGCAAGGAGGGGACTTCCCAAGGCCCTCCGGCGTGGCTTTGACACTTTGGTCATGTTGATCGGGTGGACTTTGTGGAAAGAAAGAAACGCACGCACCTTTGAGAGGATCGCCATGACGCCCCAAGCGCTTGCAGGAAAGATCAATGATGAAGCGCAGCTTTGGATGGCAGCGGGCTACAAGCATCTCTCGGCCCTAGAAGAACGAAGAGCTGGTTTCGCAGCTTCTGTGGCGTCGCACAACGGTTTACATATGTAGTCATCTTTCATTTACGGGGGTTTTTCTTTTGTGTGTATTTAGGGCTTGGCAAGTCTAGGCTTTCCTCTCTGCCCTTGTAATGTTTGTTAAATTGCTCTTCTGCTTAATGAAATACGTGCCACGCACGGTAAAAAAAAAGTGCTCTGAACGAACGAGCACGAAAGGAGAGTAGAGATGGGCTGGACAAGGTATATCTCACGTGGGCCACGTCTGGTTCGATCGGTCCATTTACGTGCGGTGCGGGCCTGGGCCTGAGATGCAATGCAGTCACTGACGGATCATATTGGAGACACTGCTGAAGCCGTTCATTCAGTTTAGTTTGTGGCTTCCATTACAGTTTGCTTCAGTTCAGAGAGGCGCTTCTCATCTCGCCCAAATCCAGACTCGCTGGTCTGGTGTTGCTTCAGCATTGCGAGCGTGGGAACAACAAGTCTCTGATCTGCAGCAGCGTTACCCGCGGTATCCAGTCCAGCTTGAGGGTCAACCTGGTTTCACGGGGGGGGTGGGGGTGGGGGTGGAGTATATCAGGTGAAGGACGGTGAGACGTAGGCGTAGTAGTAGTACTGTGCAAGGCCAGGCAATAGAGGCGACGGGATGCGGTGGTCATAACCTGACAGTGGGTAAGCCTGTCAGGCAGTTTCTTTGTGTTGCCAGTTGTGAGTTGCGACGGGTACAGAGAACCTATAACCGAATGGATGTGCAACAAGAACATGACTGAATTCTGGATGCTACACCATGTTCTCGCCAAACTCTGTTCTTCTTCTTCCTTCCTGAAACTCGATCCATCTCTGCGTTGTCCGTTGGATTCTTATTACAATCGGGATAATATTCTTGGTCTTTTCTATAGATTTTTAGGAGTTGCTATTTTCCAATCGACACATTTTTCTTCGGAAATCCTGTCATATTCTTATACTGTGTTTGGTAGGAATTTGGATTCTCCTATAAACGTTTCAGATCTAGATTCTCCTAGAAAATTTTCTCTACTGAATCAGAATCACTTTTTCGTGAAACTGTTTGTCTGGCTCGTTGGATTTTTAAAACTAAAACTAGAATCAGGAGAAACAATGGTTTGGGTGTTTCTTCTCATTGTCATTCTTCTCGAAACATTTTTCTCATTGTGGTGTTTGACACTGGTGGTAACGATTCTACGAGGTATATGTGACATTTCTCACTACAAAACACACTCGTATCTATACAACTATCTTACCATTGGTAGTGTTTATTATTCTTATGCACTGTATGTTTTATTCTCTGCATGTCATGTTTTAGTGGAACATTTGGCAGTGACATTGTTTATGAGGATAGGAAACTTGTCAAAGGACAACAATGACATTGTTTATGGGGATGTATCATTGGTGTCCTTGCCATTTGAGACGGGTATGCAACATACATATCATCATTTTCTTTATCTTTTTTAGAAATGAAGTTCTCCTGGTACCATGTTCATATTATGTTGTTCAAAGAAGTAGAGACTAAATATAGTAGGGCGCCGCGAAGCACGCTTCAATTTCTAGTAGACTTAAAATAAAACTACAAAAAAACGCAAATGAAAGAGAACGTACAGTGATCACAGTTGTCGACAATTGACCACACGTTCCACGAGAGAACAAATACAAGCGTACAACACAAGGTCGAGCCCTTAATCAGCTCGAGACCGCAACTGTGGTATAGGAAGAGTGGAAAAAAAAAGTATCAGGTATGGCATCGCTATCCACGTGCTTCCACGCGTCTCCCAGACCTGTTTTCAAATAAACACTTTGCCGAGCTTAGTGCTAACGCTGCATTATATAGCCTGTTAGGTTCCACCTCATTCCATTATCAGCTTCCCATCTACAGGAACCGGACAGGATCGGACTTGCACCACCAGTCCACCACCATGGCGGCCGGCGGAGGAGGCAACCGCGACGCCGCGCCCATGCACGTGGTGATGCTCCCGTGGCTCGCCTTCGGCCACATCGTCCCGTTCACGCAGCTCGCGCGCAGGCTGCTGGCCTCCTCCACCTGCGCCGTCCGCGTCACGTTCCTCACGGCCGCCGGGAACGTCCCGCGCGTCGAGGCCATGCTGTCCGCGGCCACGTCCGCCGGCGAGGTAGACGTCGTGCCGCTGCGCCTGTCCCGCGTGCCGGGGCTTCCCGAGGACGCCGCCAGCACGGCGGACGTCTCGGCCGACGGCGCCGAGCTGCTCAAGGTCGCACTGGACGCCACCAGACCCCAGGTGGCCGCGCTGCTGGCCGAGCTCCGCCCGGACGCCGTGCTGCTCGACTTCGCCACCCCGTGGGCCGCCGACGACGCCGCGGCGCTGGGCGTCAAGTCGTTCTACTTCAGCGCCTTCTCCGCCGTCGCGAACGCATACCTCGTCGTCCCCGCGCGCGGGCCGCGGCCGTCGGCGCGGGACCTCATGTCTGCCCCCGCCGGCTTTCCCAGCTCCTCCCCGCTCGCCGCCGCCGGCGTCCCGTCGTACCAGGCTGCCGACTTCACCTACGTGTACACCAGCTTCGACGGCCAGCCCAGCGCCTACGACCGTGCGGTGGCCCTCATGCGGGCCTGCGACGGCATCGTGTTCAAGACCTGCTCCGAGTTGGAGGGCGCCTACATCGACTACTTCGCCGCCGAGAACCGGAAGCCATTGCTCTTGGCGGGGCCGCTAGTGCCGGACCCGCCGCAGGGGGAGCTGGACGAGCGCTGGGACACCTGGCTGTCCACGTTCCCGGACGGCGCCGTCGTCTTCGCGTCGTTCGGCAGCGAGACGTTCCTGCCGCCCGCCGCGGCGACGGAGCTCCTCCTGGGCCTCGAGGCAACTGGCCGCCCGTTCCTCGCCGTGCTCAACTCGCCGGACGGCGGGGCAGTCGTCCCTCCGCCGGGGTTCGCGCAGAGGGTGTCAGGGAGAGGACTGGTGCACACCGGTTGGGTGCAGCAGCAGCACATCCTGCGCCACCGGAGCGTGGGCTGCTACGTCACCCACGCCGGGTTTAGCTCCGTCGTGGAGGGGCTCGTCGCCGGCTGCCGCCTCGTGCTGCTGCCCATGAAGGGGGACCAGTACCTCAATGGGGCGCTGTTCGCGCGCGATCTCCGCGTGGGCATCGAGGTGGCGCGCCGGGACGAGGACGGCTGGTTCGGACGCCAGGACGTGTGCGACGCTGTCGCTTCGGCGGTGGTGGACGGAGGGGAAGGGGAGGCGAGGAAGTGGGCGGAGTTCTTGACGGATGATGCCGTGCAGGGAAGGTTCGCCGACGAGTTCGTCCGGCAGCTCAGGGAGCTCGTCAGCGCCGCCTCCAGTTGATTGAGCCTTCAACCTTGTGTGTTGTTGGCTTCTTTGTCTTTATATTTATTCTCGTGGTCACCGTGCACATTTTCTTTGTCTTGTATGTTCTCACATTTTCTTTTCTTTTCTTTATGCGAAGTTTATATATACTCCGCCATAAACAAGTGCACATCAATATCTTAAGCTTCTTGATTTATAAAACATGTCATCATTGGTAGAGGGTGGCCTAACACACTACAATATGCTAATGCTACCATCATTTTGATGAAAAAGTAAGATTCCAACATTTCTCACCTCAAATTCATTCTTTCCTACTATGAACTTATGTTAGGCACGAAAAACAACTATAAGAAGAGTCTAGTTTATGTCATAGGTGTTTCTGAGGCAGAACAAAAGTCTATTGACGAGAGTTTTCGTTGAAAAGTAGGGGAGCTTCATATTATTTATCTGGTTCTACCAAATAGTGATGTCAAAATTACCAAAAGTAAACTTAAATTTTTTGGAGACAAAGTTGTTAAGAGGTTGGGCACCTGGCATGGATCATCTTTCATCTGGACGAAAATCAACCTTAATTAGTTCTTGCTTTCATAAAACTTAATTAGTTCTTGCTTTTCAAGTATACCTTTGTACATGTTGTATGAAGGCAATTATCAACAACTACATACAACCAGATCTAGATTCTTTTGGCAAAGAACAAATAAGAGAAAGTATTGCATGGTCAATTTTTTTCGAATGACACAGTAGATGCCCACAACATGCAATGGGAAGCTTCGTATAGACCTAAGCTAAGGAGTTTGGAGGCCTTGGTTTCATGGATTTGAGAACTACCGAGTCTGATGTGCAAATGGGTTGACAAGTTAGAAAGAGGTGATACTAGAATATGGGTTGACAACTGGGCTATTTTTGTTTTCCTGAGAACCCTTTAAATGGGCTAACTAGTATTACACACCGCGTGGGCCAAGCTCATCGACACCCCATTCAGGGCCCAATTATCGCTGGTTGGGCTTTCTTGTCGTCGTCCGTCTCGCTTCTCGGCCTGCAACGCTCTCCTTTGCCAATTTAAATCACCCCCGCTTCAGTTGCTGTACTTCCTTGACCAATCGCTTCCCCCTCTGCTGACTACTGCTATGCTGACATGATCGTCGTGCACCCGTTCCTCTGTCGCCGATGTTTGGCGACGGCTGACGCCTGAGAGATGCCAGCCGTATCCATCTAACATTGCCAACACATCGCCGCTCGCCGGCCTTGGGTGGGGCGCCACCAGAGATGTGCCTCAACTGTCATCAGACTTGCCTGGCTGCCTCAGCTACTCAGCTAGCATCTGATGCTGTAAGTTCTTCCATGCTTATTTTGGCGTATATAAGACTATGGTTGTGGTAGCTTAGGTTTACGAATACTACTATGTGGCAGTTGGTTGGGTGTCATGTTGCTTCAGTAGTGGTAGTCCTTATTTCTGCAGGCCTGAAGTCTGCAGAAGGACAAACGCAAGTCGATCGGCAGGAACAATCTGCATCCATCCATGAGGGTGGGTGACGTGCATCACATTGTGACAAGGAAAACTGAGAAACAAAGCTTCATTAACACTACAGATTACAATTACAGCACTTCATCCACGACTGCAGCTGCTCGATCAGCACCCGGTCTCAGGCTCATCTCTCATGTTGTTCCATGTAAGTTAACAAAAAAAACTAGGGATACAGATGCAAACACACAACCAACAGTCCAACACCACAGAAGTTGTGACCATGCCTACCGGCAGTACTTCTCTTTATGGGAGGGAGATGATACAGACAGATCAGGGTGAGTTCAGTCGCATGCCTTGCCGTTATGTTACACCACCATGTACAGAGATCTCTGCATTGCCGTCCTCCCCCGGCTGTCGACCACGCCTGGAGATGGAGATCTCATCTCCTAATGCAGTGCTGCGAGGACTGTAGACCCTTCCACCTGCAGGCACAGAAGAGTTCATTGTGGGTCAAAAATGGCATGGCATTGCATCACAGAAATGTTATAGCAGTTTTTCAGGAAAGAAAATCTGAAGGGCACAAAGCAGCAACTGCAGCCGTTTGAGGAAGTCACCGAGGCTCATGATCAGCTTCCGTGTTCTTCAGTTATGCTTTATTTTCAACTCACTTGGCAACTAAATTGTGTGTCCATTTTAATTTAACCTCTGAATCTTAAATGCCGCTTACTTCCATGAATAGCATAGGTGCAGTATTCTGCAGAGAGAATAACAACTCTGACCCCAATATTCCTTGTTGTAAGTGCCCCGATTTGATACTACTGTGTGACGAACTAGTACATGGAACTGAATAATCCTTCGAGAAAGGAACCGAAAACACATTTGTTTAATTACCTGGAAGGTTGCACCACAGACTTCTTCTTCATCTGCAGGAACAGCAGTCACCTTGTTCTTGGGGTTCTCATAGCACTTCAAGCCTCCAAGAGCATTAGAGTAGAAGCAACCTGCAGCCGGCATAAGATGAACGAAAATGAGTGAAAATGATCGACTACAACAACTGACAAACCCTCTGAATAATGTTGCACAGTCACTTCTCTTTGACTGACGATTAGCTCTCTCGATCACATTACCTTGTGGGAAGTTTTCAAAAAAAAAAAAAAAAAAAAAAAAAAAAAAAAAAAAAAAAAAAAAAAAAAAAAAACATTACCTTGTGGGAAAGGCGCGAGCGATTTGCCACACGATCCTTTGAGCATGTCAATATCATCAGAGAAGGCGACGCACCCGTCAGCAGTGATGCCCCAGAAGAGCGGCACCTTGCCCTCGGGATCCTGACATCACAAAAAGTTTTAAGGTAAGCAAACTGAATCGCCATACTGAAACACTGCAGGGGTATGTGCAATGCCTTGAGATCATGTGAAAGCCCACTCACAGATGCGACGAGCAGGGAGTTGGTGGACTTGTCGAAGAGCACGAAGGCGTAGGTGCCGGCGAGTTGCGAGAGCATGAGGCTGGCCGGGTAGGGCGCGCGGTCTCGGAGCGTCTTGTAGGCCTCGATGACGAGGAGCACCTCGTTGGCGCCCTTGGAGAGCCCGTACTGCTGGCTCAGACGGCCCAGGTTGTCCAGCACCCCCTCGAACAGGCAGAAGATCTCGTCCTTGGCAGCGAACGACCTGCCAAACAGTCGTTCGAGCCTTGTCAGTGATGCTGTCTCACCGTTGAGACGGTTCATGATGCATATTCAGAGTTAGAGATTAGTTGGGTGGGACATTTTACTTGGTGCAGGGATGCAACCTAACATCGAGCTTGTTCTTGATAAAAGGGAAACCATGGATGAGTGTATATATAAGACGGGAAAAGGGCTACAAGATGTGAAGTACTCATAGTAAACACTGAATGAAAGTGGAGAAAAGGCAAAATTGCTGGATGGGGTAAAGGAAAAAGGATGGGTGTTCCTTGGATGCTACTTCTTCAGTGAATCAGAGGATAAGGCTAGAACGGATAGGATAAGAAGATAGGACAATTAGAGGACCCACAAATCATGGCTCTCTCTGCTCTGGGCCATGGCGGCTGTGCAGTGCAGGATCAAGAAAACTTTATACAACTTTTCTCAGATCTGTGGGCTAGGCTGCAGCAAAACCGGATTCAGTCCACTACCAAGCGCCTGCTCAACACTGTCACATCTCATAAGAGTCCTATTCTTTTGTTTTTCACGACTGAAAAATGTTTACGCAGCAGTAGGTGTAGATTACAAGCGTACGTGTCGCTTTCGTTAAACGACGATTGGCGGCTCGCCGATCGGAGAAAATGAGGCTCCAGCTCCATCGTCGCCGTTTGTTGGCGAGTCAGTTGACAGCCACCTTGTGTATGGAGGTGGCATGATGTGGACGTGCAAACCGCGGCCACCCCCCGAGTGTTGTGGCCTCCTCTCATTACTTGTTTTTCAGAAAAGGCATGGCCTCGTTTAGTACACAAACTCTCATTACATGACGGAGTATTTTTTATGTGCACGTCAAACTTGTACAGTGGGGTGTAGTGTAGTGTAGGTAGCTGAAATTCGTCGTCATCGGATCCGTCATGGGCCCGCATCGGGGTGGATGTACTACGTCCCTAGGATAGACCACCGAGCTCAAATTCCTTGTGTCGAGTCTAATTATTTTAGCGAATGGTAAAAAAAGCACCAAGTTCCTCATATTTTTTTAATGACTGTATTTTTAAATAAAAACTAAAAAGTATAGTTTTTTAGTAAAAAAAAGTACAGTAACAGTGAATCTAGATGTCTGTAACCCAGTGGTTTTGTGTGTACCATCTGGTTGTTCATTTCGCTAGTACGGTACGTGGCTAGCTAGGGATCGAACTCTAAGGAAAAAGGGGGCATGAAAAATGTCATGGTTTTTGAAGCTTTAAAATCCCACTTAGATTGGCCTTAACCGTGAGCCGCAAATCCAAGTCCACTGTCGTTTTTCTCACTATTATTAGAGCAAGTATTATGGGTGGCTGAGAGCCGGCTGAGAGTCTACGTGGACCAAGAGAGAGGAGGCCGGCATTTCGCCATGCGCCCGCTCAAGACGGCGAAGAGGCCTTTCATGCGCTGCTATTGGCTGAGAGTGCGGGGCCCGCTACCATCACAGCATGCATCTCAGCCGGCACTCGACGCAACTATAATACTTGCTCTTATGAGGTCAGAAACGATGAGGAAGGAGGGCTCGGTAGCTTGGTCTACCTACAGCAACGGTTCAGGTAGTACAGATTTTTGCTCACTTTCTCCTAGGAAAAAGGAACATGCCAAAACTGCCCAATTATCCCCACACTCGGTGCATGGGTATTAAGTGTGGCTGGATAATGGATTCGTCTCTGTTCCATAAATCACCTAACAATCAAATTTAATTTAACTAACTAATAGTAATTGTGGAATGAACAACACAAATTGTCTCAAACAGAACCTCTCTCTTTCTCTCTCACTCTTCTTGTCGCTCTCTGACTACTGCGTGTGATGCGTAACCGACGCGGTTGGTGCGTGGTCAGTGAGAGGAGTGCGTGCGTGCCGTCGTGTGGGACCAAGCCTGTCAGTGACACACCGCCTAGCGTTCAGGATTTGTCTAGCTACAAGACAAGAGGACGAAGAACAGAGTAACAAGGACTCTGTTTCTCCTGGTAGGATGAACTGCTAGCAATTCGACCTAGCGACGAACCATGCAGACAGAGCAGCGTCTCCAGATTACAGCAAGCGAAGCGGATGCGGATCCAACGAGATGCTCTGAAAATCTGAAATCGAAACCCAGGCGACAAGAGAAAGGACTCTGCTTCTATTTGTGCTTGGTGCTGTCGGTCGGTGTGCTCGTGAACAGAGAGGAGCTAGAGCTCTGCCTCCATCCATGGCGTTGGCTCATCGCCTCATCAGCAGACAGCAGCAGAGAAAGCAGCAGTGTGTATCTACCGTACCTTGGGCGGAGGAGTGCCTGGTTGGCGTGGGAGTATGCGAGGTGGCCGAGATCACCGGCGAGGCGCACGTTCACGGCGGAGGGGCAGGTCCCCAGGAAGCGCGCGACGAGCTCGGACGCCCGGGTCTTGGGCGACGGCGTCCGGCTGCCCGCCGCCACCAGCTCCGCCGGCACCTCCACCACCTCGCCGCTGAACACCGCCAACATCCTCACCGGTCTCAGGCAGCCACCACCGAATCTACCAAGAAACACCTCCGATCCCACTGCTCAGCCGATCGATCAACGCAGTAGCGGAAGCAGCACGAACAAGTGAGCAGCAGCTACGGAAACGGAGCCCGGCCGGCCGGAGGGATGGAAGAAGGAAGGAATGAACACGAGTGGAGGAAGGCGAGGCGAGGTGGGTTATATAGCCGAAGCCGCGCCCGCGAGCCCTCCTCAGCCCGGCCCGGCCCGGCCCACGCCGCTTTGGCTGCATCGTCTAGTGACGTGGCGATGCAGCGGACGGTGGGGCCCAGCTGCCATCCTGCGTCGTCCCCTTGCTACGGCTAGCGGTTCACCATGCCAGGGCCGGCACCACAAGCTCGGTTGTCCGTCCCGAGCCCGGCCATTGCTCGCGCGGTCGGAACAGCGAAAGGTCCCGTGAGCGAGCACGCATGCACGGACGTACGTGGCGGCCGCTGTGGGTGCTAGTGCTGTGGCCACAGTAGGAATCCGGCCACAGTACATCCAAAAATTAATCGTGTCGTATTGCCACGTAGCGAGGCAGGCAGCGGCGTCGGACCATTTGGACGGCAGGAGAGAGTACGTGACCCACGCATGCGTGGACGGACGTCTGGACGAACCACGGGATCGGACGGCGGATCAACGGGCCACGTCCATCGGGGTTGATGGGCAACGAACGAGTCGGCGACGTACGGGGCCGGTGTACGTTGTTCTCCTTCCCGCATCTCACTGCGCTGCGTGCGTCACCCCGACACGTCTCTCGATCTCCTCCCCGACAAGTACGACGACACGATCAACCAAAACAAATAAAAAAAAATTGAAACAAAAGTGTACAACGACACGATCGCGCAGCCGGATGGTTAGACTTAGACCGGCCGAGCAGCAGGGGCTGATCCAGAAATTCTATCCAGATGTCACTAAGCTATAACCATCCTAAACTTTAGGATCTTAGGGAGGTAAGCTCTAAGTTTCTTAGGGAGGTCCATCCAAACCGCAGGATAAAGGTCCACACTGATATTGTAATGGTACTTTGATAATGATTATACCGTGGATCCGTCCTTGTCAAGCTGTGATTAGTTAGTTTTATTGATGAAAACTGGTCGATTGATCACTAGTAGTCTCTCGCTCGATCTTCGGTTACTCTGGTTTAGAGCCTCGATCGACCATAGAACCAATTGACCGCCATCAACGATGCAGTTCTTATCGGCTCTCATTTCTCTCCAAGAAACAATGTAGCAACAATATTATCGTTTGTTTCCGCTCCCGACAGCTTTGGCTTCGGCTGCGTGCGTGCAGTCATGCAGGGGCGCGTCTGCCACTGAAGCTGGGGTGGGGGGGGGGGGGGAGGGGGGGGGGCTCGAGCCCCCTCCCGGTGGCCGCGCCCATAGATCACACGCTAATTGATGTCCACAATAAAGTGATTGGCTGACAGAGCACTGCAAATCCCTCATGTCCATTAGACCATTACACACTCTTTTTCCCATATGTATCACTGACAGTGATTGGTTGTCGTGGCTGTCATAACAATGACTTGCATTATAACAATTTTTTCTTCAAAACACCATATAGAATGTATGCACACTTCATGTATCTATATAAAAAATTATCTGCCAAAGACTAATCATGTCAGGGAATCAAGCTCCAACACTGGATGAAAAGGTCAATGGTATCCAAACGTCACTATTGGTGCCGAAAATAAGTGGACAGAATCAATTAAGTTACGGTTACTCACTCTGTTAGTATGGCTAAAGAGAAACAAGTACACGAGATATGATACCGGTTCTACTCCAGCCATAGAAGAAATACAGTTTATATCATTTTTTTTCTTTCCTCCAGATACAATATACACTATGAGAGCAACTCCTTTTAAGCCTTAGACGACGATGGTCTTGTTGACCCCCTCCCACCTCCCTATTGGCCACAACATGGCCGTGCAAGTGGTGGCAGTGGACTTTAGCAGCCTCCACGCGCACCACTTCCCCCGGCCCACTCTTTTCCTCATGACCCCTTTTCTTAGCTCTTTTTCCTTTGTCCTTCGCCCTCTGTTGTCCCTACGGTGAGTTTGCTACATGTCTGGTTAGTTTCATGTAGGGATCAACCACATCTACATACGTGTTGTAGGCTTACTTTCGTCTTCTCTTGCCCCGACGACGAGTTTGCTACGTGTTTAATCGGTTTTATGTTGCGGTCGGCCAGATCTACGTATTGTAGGCTACATTTCTCTAGATCTGATGGTGAGTGCTTCGGGATTTGTCCATCTTCCTTGTGGTGGCACCCTCAAGGCTGGCAGCTCTAGTCTTAAGCATGTGTCTTCCTTATTCTCCATGGTCTAGGTAGAGACATCTGGCTGATTTGGATTGCGGGCACGGCTCGGGTGATAGTTCCACTAACACTAGATGTCGTTTAGCGCGACAGTCTACTTTCCTTACTTCTTCGCTTCCTGTTTTCATAAACAATCACTTGGGGTTTAATTCTTTAACAAGTTGTGTGGCATAGATGGAATAGAATAGGGACATGAGTCTCATTTATAAGTACTAGCTCAGGGCTTGTGGTAAGCGGCTGGACTCGTATATTTGTTTTTTTAATGAAATTGGAGGGAAAAGAGTCCCCACAGGCATTTATTTACTGATATTTTTTACAATAATTAGGGAAAAATTTGACGGCTCACGTCGACCGTCCGACGGCTAGAAAGGCTGGAGGAAATGGGAGGAAATTGTAGAGAAAAATGGGAGGAAATTCTAATGAGTATGACCGGTGGGCCATATGAATAATTGTAGTAGTACAGGAAATGTGTTCACGCTAATTAAAAAACGACTTTATGGGTTTGGCGCGGGGCGACGACGGCACGGCGAAATTAGGGGGGTGGTTGGCAAGGACGCAGACGCGGCGGCGCTATGCGAGGATGGAGCCGTCATGGTGGGCGTCGTGCGACGATGAGGCGCGGCGTTCGATGCGGGGAGCGGACGGGGCTGTGCGGGCCCGATCGGGGAGCGGACGGGACGGTGTGCGGGCGGACGGAGGTGTGCTGTGAGGGTTCACAATGCGAAAAGACCAAAATACCTTTTACAAATATAATTAAAACAGATTTAGAATTTTGTGGAGGAACATGAGGAAATGGGAGGAAATTTCAAGCATTGTAAAAGGACTCTTATTTATTAAAAAGGAAACGAGAGAATCCGAATACAAGTCCAGGTTTGAAACATAAAGAAAAATAGACTCGTATATATTTGTGAATGTTGGAGGCCAGAATATTGTATTCCTTAAAAAAACTCTAAAAAATCTTTAAATCTGCCTACACATGCTCAAATAAAGCTTTTGGTATATATTATAATAGAAATATCCTGCTGCAACCGGTGGTAGCTAACCACCCCCCTAGGTAGCTACCCACAGTGGACCACTGATGCTTTTTTAGTAATTACACATGAGATCAATCAAAGCACCTTATGCTTTTACTCAGAATAGATTTCATGGACCACACCCGTTCTTTTCCTTTTTACTCATTCGGCACCTAATAAAAGCATGCTTACCACTTTTCCTTTCATGGACCACACCCGTTCTTTTCCTTTTTACTCTTTTCCTTATATCTGGGGTGAAAAGAGCACTAGTCCTGGCGCCACAAGTACAGACGAGCAGATGGTCCAATACGCTTTGTCGCAAATGGAAAAAGTGCATGTCCTTCAGACTAACTTTGTACTTTACATACCAAAACTTCATGCACCGCCGTATACCACACGATCACTAGTTCATACACACGTGTCATCCATCCAAGCGCGTGGGTAGCTACCACACCCCTGTGGGTAGCTACCACCGGTGTTAGGAAAATCACACTCTATATTATAATATATATAGTGGGGTATACATTACGGAAGAGAGAAGAAATGGATAGGATCAAACAATGTTAGCAAGGTCCCCACGACGACAAAAAGAATCCAGCCATCAGTTAATCAGGTGATGATATATATAATTGTTGTCAGGATAACTTGAGCGCTAGGCCGGTCATATGTTTACATCATCAAACAAGTATATTTCAATTATTTGGCATCCAATAATTTCTGAAGTACCAAGTCAGTAAGATTAGTGTGAAGAATTAATCTGGTTTATGTTGCTGGACGTGACATGGAAGCTTACCCCAGAATTATCTCGTCATAATATGCACTACAACTTTGGTATGTGCATGGCGTGTCTCCATCCAAAACTATTTGGATTTTTAAAAAAAAAAATCGAAATCTGAGACCTTAAAAAATGTTTTTGTGAGTCTAAACAAACTTAATGGCCAAAGTTTCAAATGTAATTTTAAATCCCGTCCAACAAAATTTTGATACAAAGTTATATAGTATATGACTTTTTGTTTGGAAAACTTATGAACTTTTGTGTGCATCTCTAATTCTGGAGGCAACTCACATTAGCCAACATCCTAAAATTGATTTTCTAGAGATGTTTAGTACAACTGGAAATGCTTTCGTAGGGACCGTTGATGCTCACCTCGAAAAATGGAGGGTATCAATTCCTAAAGGTGGTGCATATATAGAGAGAGATGGTTTTTAACCTAACCATGCTAAAAAAAGAGTGACACTTTTAAAAATCGCTTTTTACGGCAGTTTATGTTCATGGTTCGTAAGCACAATAAATTACTCCATTATTTTGACCTCAAATTTTCAATATGATTGGTAGTGAATGACTATGCTAAGAAGGTAAGAACAAACGAGCTAGTGTATGGCATGATATATATATATATGCTGATAGTTACATAGTCACCGCTTAAAGAAAACCCAGTGTGCGACTGTAGTGCGAGATGGAGTAGCGTGCTGCATCAGCACCGCTTGCTAATTGATCAAAAGAGAAAGAATCTTGAAGAATATTCTTGCGTGACCAAGGAGCAAGGATTCACTGAGACACGATGACGTGGCAGGTAAAAGAGAATCTTTAAATATTTGCACTTTTCACTGAGCTCATTCGGCTATTGCTTCTGGTTATCTAGGGTAATTAATTCTGGGTGGTGGGTATACTTCTCGTCTAGTCACCACGAAAGTGATGTGTACTGTTTTTTAAGAAAAAAGTGTATCAAATTTCACTTTCACCAGCAGTTTTGCTACCATATGATATTCATCTCATACATATGAAGATGAAGCGCAAAACTGTATATAATACTACTATCTCACATTGTAGTTTCCTCACCTTATAGAACCTAGCTTATTTTTGAAGTCTCCATTTCTTTTTTTTTTTCTTAAAAAATTTGTCTTTCACAAATTCAGCTATGTAAGCACTGATGACCACAAGGATTAGTTAAATTTCAGTATGCCAGCTTCTAGAGACCAGAGCAATGCATTTCCCATGGATGACCTTGTAGATTTCGTATTGGTCAATAATGTTGAACTCTATTTTTTCTTTGAAAAGGTTCGAAATCAGAACTCTTCCATTATCTAAAAAAAACTACTTGAAGAGTAAAGAGTGAGCATTTAAGTTGGCTATTAGTCGGGCCGTACTGAACATACCACGGCAACATTTTTCTTCAGAAACCAACGGGCGCCCACAGCACTGGATATGGTATAAGACAACTGCCCACAGTTTTTGGTATGACTCGTGGAGGACTGCAGAGAGAATCTAGCAGCCACATGTGTGTGATTCAGCACCGTTCTGAATTTTTGTTTAGCTTCACTGATCGTGTTCGTCAAGTTTATTTGATGGTCTAGGTACACTGCAAAGTATCGGAATCAACGTGATGAAGCACCGCCACCTTTAATTTCTGACTCACATATATCCCATCCCATCCCATCTACTATGGTGGTTCCTAATCAAATCAAATTCGATCAAGTGCTTTGCATCTCCCGACTATGCAACCACAGTTTTAATTTGTTCTTTCGTCGTTTTATACATATAAACTTATTGAACCAACTGTGGAATAATGCATTGCAATTTGCATATAGTACCATCATGGCATCATTTCAATACCCAATAGCTTACGTGTCAATTTTGAAAACATCAATATAACTCTCCACACTGAAAATGTGCATTTCTAATGATATGATATATAGGCAACTCCGCCCTTTTTCTCTCTTCTGACCTAAATTTCATGCAAACAAGGGATCGGAGGAGCAATTTGGCAAGTGGCACAGCTAAATTAAGTGATTCCTCATTCTATCCAATCACCACGAGGCCTCCAAGGTGATGATTGCTGCGCTCAGGAGAACGCAAAAGGTAACACAGACAGGAAGAGCAAAAAAACTAGTAAGATAGAAAAATAAATGGGAGGGCCTTTGCCTGCTGCAGGCAGGTTGCCTGATAGGCTCATTTAGTCATTTTTCAACATGTTTATTCATCAAATCAGTTAGGGATATAGGAGTGTATTCAACTTGGAGTTGGAATGTGACTTGACGACTCATTCTGCATTTCCTTGCCTAATTTGGTGAAATATGTTACTACTGTATTCCAGTAGCCACAAGAATAAGTGACATTCTAGACATCAGCTCTGTTATATAAAAATACAACTTGTATCACTACCTTTTGGTTGAGGGAGGTCTCAAAATAGATCAATTCTAGAATCATCCTAGCAAGGTTAAACTATCATAAATTTAACCAATTACTTTTTGTTGCGATGTTCCTTCTGTCTCAAGAAAATATATTCTTAGAATCATTTAAAATATCAAAATATTTTATGTGAGTATTTCAAAAAGTAGTTTGGCTTAAATATTTTATATATCCAATCTAAATAATCTAAATGTCTTTGGTGTTTGTATTGTTTAAGGCCCAACCAAATATTATCTTATAAACAACATGTTTTCTTATTTATAAAAAAAGTTATTCTTCTAAAACTAGTACATTTCAATACCGATCTAAATCGTGCTATCTTCAAATATTGAAAGCAACACATATAATTAAGAAACAACCTGTAATTGTGGACTTGTGGTTTAGAATGATTGGCTTGAGACAAGAAAATTTAAAAGGCACTTGTATATACTCTAACAAGGTTCGGTGACTGTGAATGCTATGTGCCCGTAGTTTTCAGCCCAAGGTTCCAGAAACCAGACCTTTCCCCTAACTGAAGTCCACGATTATTCCAAAGGCGGCGCCGATGGTTACGAAACCTAGAAGCAGGTTTAATTTCTCTATGCTTCCGCATGTTGATTGTTGATTCCTTGTGGCAGCCATTACTTTAACCCTCTTTTCGCCTGATTGTAATGTGTAGTTTTAGTACGACATGTTTGGTTTGATGCACATGCAAGCTCGTGGCAGGCAAAAGAAGGCTTATATTAGCACCATTTGGATGCTTATGATGGAATGGAATGGTTGGAAAACGACAAAACAAGTGGACTGTAGCAACGAGATGCTCGGTGTTTTCAGCCCTCAGTATTTCAGCGGCCTCTAGTCTGTTGTGCCAGTTTAGTATAGGCAGAAATTAAATTCTGAAGAGAGGATGCACCATATACTACTTGTCTAACCAAATATGTAATTTTGGAATTGATCTGAATTGAACTAATTTAAACTCAAGTATTTAACTAAAATTATTAAAAACAGCATCCGATACTCTATATAGATAGATACACTCAGTACAATAAAAACTGCTTGCTGCAGCAGTAGCAAGCCTGCCTGTGTTTCATGTAGCTTATAATGTATACGTAAACAATAAAACATCAACAACCATTGTAGCCGCTGAAATGCTTAGAGTAGAGCAGGTCCCTATTATAAAAATATATTATATGACAAATCTAATAACATTTTTTAGTGTGATATGAAGTACTGATATTTTTAAGACATTAATTAATTTAGATAGTTTGATTACATACTATTCTAGAATTGTAATTTCTTTTTACTAGAACGGAATTGGCAGGGGCATATGCCCCTCTAAACAGTGGAAGGCAAAGCTTGTGAGAGAAATCTATGGGTAGCCGTGGGCCACTACCCACTAGCATCTTTTAGTTTGAAACACTGGCCACTAGCACTTGCATACGCTGGCGTTGTAAGAAATGAATATGCCCAAGACTCGCGGTGCTTTGTGGTGTCGAGGCAGCTGGGTTGCACGAGACGCAAAGAGCCATGAGCAATTATGCTCTACACAACTCAAAAGCATAGTTATTAAATACTTCATCCGTTCCAAATTCTAAGTCGTTTTAAATTTTTTTTGGTTCATTCATTTTGTTATATATATTTAGACATATTATTATATCTTAATACATAGCAAAATGGATGTAAAAAAAAAATCAAAGAAACTTATAATTTGAAACGGAGTTTACAGAAATATCGCAAATTGTGAATTCTTTTCTTCGGCTGTAACGTTTGTCTTTTACAAAATTCATTCTGAATTCTCTCCTTTGGGTGGAAACAAATTGAACGCCAGGTGATGTGGACGTGAAAACAGCAAACTTGATTACTTAACCTTATAATAAAGTCCTTTTGGCGCATAATAACTGTTGTAAAAGTACATTTTTCCTCTTCCATCTATAAAACTGGACGTCTGTCCTCTTTATTAATATCTAATGCCATTTCTGTTTGCGCAAAAACTTTCTAGACAAGGGTTTCACCTTACGTCGTGCTATAACGAGGCTAAATGTGACTGCGTTGATGATAGTAGTATATACTAGTATATAGGAGGGAATGAGGTCTGAGGGAGAGGGTAAACCACACTACAAACACTATTCCAAATGACCTTTTTGTGGGCAAAGCTATGCAGTTAAACACTAAATTCTAGTTTAATCGTGAAAAATCATAGGAAAAGTTGCCGGCACCGGCACGGCCGAATTCATGGCCCAACCAGATGCCCGGTGGCCGGTGCCCCGTGCGGCCTGTACACGACCACACGGCCCACCCCCATCCCAAACAAAACACGGTCTGGCCCGCTTCCTCGTCTGCTTCGTGCGTCATGTCGCCCACGCGCCGCGCCAACTGCGGCGTCGTCGCACTGTCGGTGTGGCCGGCCGTGACACAACCGACGACGACTGACCTCACCAGGAGAAGCGCCTTGCTCCTCCACTGTCTCCTCTCCTCTCCTCTCCTGTCAACTGGCACGGGGTTCCGTTCGGCCCCCCCTTCCCTTCCGTTCTGCTCCGTTCCCAAGGAGCGCGAGCCAAGCAGCCGGCCGGGGAAGCAGAGGCAATGGTGCCCGGCTCTGGCTCGCCGGTGAAGCGCGCGGAGCGGCGGGGTTATAACTACAAGGTCCCGCTGCGGTCCCAGGCCGTCCCCGCAGCGGGGCTGGCCGTGGCCGTAGCGGCCGCCGCGCTGCTGCTGCTTCTGCTCTGCGCCGCCACGCTCCGCTGCTCGCCGGCCTTCGGCTGCGCGCTGCCCGCCGGGACGCTCTGGGCCGGCGGCGGGGTCTCCGTCGCGGCCGAGGCGGACGAGGAGGAGCAGTGCGACCTGTTCGACGGGGAGTGGGCGTGGGCCGCCGACGCCCGCGGCGGCGGGTACCCGCTGTACAGCTCCGCGGACTGCCCCTTCCTCGACGTCGGCTTCCGCTGCGCCGAGAACGGCCGCCCCGACGCGTCCTACACCCAGTGGCGCTGGCAACCGTCCCGCTGCCATCTCCCCAGGTTGCTTTGCTTGCTTCCTCGCTTACTTTGCTTCGATTCGCATCTCCGTTGCTCGCCTCAACTTACTGCCGGTTGCAGGTTGCTGCATCTGCATCCCTTTCGTTTGATTGCTGGATTTGGGGTTCGACGTATAGTTGATTTGAATAATTATAGCGTCTTCAGAATTCGCAGTTCGTTTGGTACTAGTAAGATTGTCACAGCGAACAGCCTTGTACACACATACATTGGTTGAATTTTCTGCCTGCATTGTTTGTTCAATCAGTCTAAACTTGGTGGTGCTGAGTCCGACCTACCAACTTCCAACAAGGATCCTTCAGTGCTTACTAGGAGATCGAGCACTCCGTACTTGTTACTAGTGGGGTCTGGATCGGTAGATGCGCAGTTGCCATTTGGTTATTGGAACACGAGACGGGGACGAGGCTGTCAACGTCTCGACGGCCACCTCACGTGGGAGTGGGACATCATAGCAGGATTAGGAACTCGATGCCATTTGCCTGCTAATCGGTCACAGAACAATGTTGGGGGAGACACTATCTTAGTTAATTATATGGTATTCTTTAATTATTCAGCCTGCCATGATTTTGCCATCTTTCCAATCCAACCTTCATGGGAAGGGAAGTTGACCTCTTCTTGTTATTGGTTGATCCTTTCTGTTTTCCTTTATATTAGTATTGTTATTATTATGTATGTTCAGCCGTCCTTGTTGACACACAAAGGGTTCTTGGTTATGTCCTTACTGACATGTAATCCTACCTGTACTACTGTGTTATGTTTCACAGAGCTAATAATAGAGACTAATGGTGTTGGTTTCATGCCAGCAACCATGCTTGGGATGTTGACTGATGTAGCTCCACGAAAGCTAACCCACACCGGATTATGCTGCTGCCTGCTATCTGCTACTCTTATTTGGGCATGGCTTTTGTTTTAAACTGCTGATCGTGACATTAAGTACAATTATTGTGATAGAAAAAAGAGGAATTACAGTAGTAATCTTTGTGCTGTTATTCATTGTTAGTTTTGTGGCCTTGTATACCATGTCTATCCGCTGCTTGTTGTTTAGTGCCAAGGACCTACAGTAATTCTCTTTTTTTTTACCCTGACTTTGTCAGATTCTTCCTTTCGTTTGTTAGATTTGATGCCAAAAGCATGCTTGAGAAGCTACGGAACAAAAGAGTAGTATTTGTGGGTGATTCAATTGGAAGGAACCAATGGGAGTCTCTACTATGCATGCTTTCTACCGCTATTCATAACAAGAGTGCTATATATGAAGTTAACGGCAGTCCCATCACAACGCACATGGGTTCCTTGATTTTCAAGTTTAGAGAATACAACTGCACCGTGGAATACTTCAGATCTCCATTTATAGTCCTCCAAGGTCGTGCACCATCTGGAGCCCCTGAGATTGTTAAGTACACAATTCGAGTGGATGCCATGGATTGGATGTCTGACCGGGGTAAGTGGAAGGATGCTGATGTATTGATCTTCAACACTGGACACTGGTGGAACAATGAGAAAACAATCAGGGGGTAAGCTGAACTGTCTTGGTATCCAGTGTTGTTACATTCAGCTAGTTCTTATGTTAGAAATAGCTATCACGATTTCTTGCAATATTGTTTGGATTAGTTGAAATTTGCTCATCGTGTTTAAGGACTCGCCTTTCAGTTTCAGATTTAATGTATTTCAGACTACTACCAGTGATTTGACATCACTTATATTTCGTAAAGATTAGTGTCTAGTCATCCACACCCATTAGGCCATGATATATATATTCACATATATGATTTGGTGCTAGTGTTGGAGAAAATCATGTGATCCTCAAATTACCAAGAATATGGAATGAGATGTTATCAATTTTTGGATCACCACAGTTGAATCTTATGTCCACTTGAAGCTATGTTTGCTGACTTACTGTTATGCTTCTTTGTCAGGGGTGCCTACTTCCAAGAAGGAGACGAGGTGAAAATGGACATGACTGTTGCAGATGCTTATAGAAGATCGATACAGACATTGTCCGATTGGCTTCGCAAAGAAGTTAACACAAGCAAGACCCATGTTATCTACCGCACATATGCTCCTGTGCATTTCAGGTCTGTACAATCATCACCAACTCACCAGTGATCTTTCCTTCTCTGCTTGCTAATCATCTGACTGTGGAAAAGTTCTTTTTTCTCGAATACGCAAAAGATTTGCGCATCTTTGTATTTAAGTAGAAGAGAGTTTTACAAGGTTTTCGGGGGTGGATACAAGATTTTAAACACGTCCTGCCACCCCCCAGATTGATTGCATAGTGGATTACTCACGCACTAAACATCCTGCTTGTCGCGCTCTGGCATCGATCCATAGATCAGCGGTATGCTTGATGGCCGGCGCTCATGCGCAGCCTCCGCGGCGCCTCCGCGGTCGTTGACGATGCTCCTCGTCAGGGAAGAGCTCCCGCATGGCTTGAGCGTCTCCCGGTCTTCCCTCGAACATTGCGTCCAGCTTCTCCCTCCCCTCCTCCGTCGGGTGCACTTGGATGAATCCCAGGCGCTGCATGGCGAGGACCTCGCCCCTCTTGGCGACCGGCACCTTGGATAGCGGGTTTGCCGCGATGCGTCTGCTCCTTAGCGGCAACTTGACCGAGCTTGAATCGGCCACCCAGGGCGGCAGCAAAGGTGTAGCCGCCTTCTTGAAGATGCGCTTGGCGAAGTTTTTGAGTCGCCCCGTGAGCGAGCCGTCCTTGTCTGCCGACGGCGCCTCATCGGATGGCTCGACGGTTGGCCCGGCGATAGCCGGCGTGCTGAACCCGGGTGCCGTGTCACTGGTGCCCACGCGACCTTGGCCGAGGGCCGGCGTGCCCGGAGCTGCGCGGCCTGCGTCCTGGCCGTCTGCTTCCTCCCCCGGCGCCTCCAAGGTCCAGTCGTCGTCCTGCGCCGGGAAGGCTGCCGCCGGCGGTGTGGTGTGGAGGACCTCGTCCTCGAGGCAGATCCCGGCCGGCGAGTGCGGCAGGGATAGTCGTGGCGGTGTGCGGAGGACCCCGTCCTCGACGACACCATCACGGCCCACCGGCGCGAAGTCGGTCTTGGGTGGGGCTGGTGTCGCGCCCGTGAGCAGCCGCGGACGGGCTCTAGTCCTGGTGTAGACCACGATGGGGCGCGGTGTAGGTGGCCTCCATGCTCCCGGCGTGCTGAACCCGGGCGGCGCGTCGTCGTCGTGGTCGCCCCCGGATGGCCGCCCCTCGATGACGGCTCCGCCCATCCCGGGGTTCTGCTCCACCGGGCAGACCTGGGTCGGGCCGGCCTCCTCTGGTTGCGGCTGGGGTGCCGCCGGACACAGTGGCTGCTGCGGGGTCCACCGTTGGTCCGGGGGGCGCTGTGTCCACGGGTGACTCCAGGCTCCCCGCCAAGCCGACCATGTCTGCAAGGTCCACGTCCGGAGGCGCGAACTCCTCCTGGCTGGCCGCGGGGGACTCAAGGCACCCCGCCGAGTCGCCCACGCCGGCTGTTGTCGCATCCGCATCTTCTTGAACTTCAGGTTCGTCGTCTTCTAAGTCCACAAACCCGAGCTCCTCGACGGCCCCCGGCGGAGTGCCCTCGGGGTTGTGGTCGGCACAGAGCCGGGGTAGCGGCCCCTCCAGTACTGCTGCCCAGGCGTCGTCCATCTCCCACGATCCCGCCTGCTGGAGTCGTGGAGTCGCGGCGCCCGAGCTCGGGGCGGCCTCCTCCTCGGAGGCCTGGGCGGCCCTGGGCCTCCCGGCCTGGTGCAGCTCCTGTGAGTGGTCGGGCACAGCGAGCGTGGCCGGTCCCGGCCTCCGTGGCCCCATTCGGCCTGGGGACGGCCACCCCATCGGTCGTCTGGGCAGCGTCAGCCTGCGGCACCTTCGGTCGCCAGACCTGGGGCCGTGTGCCGGTCCCTGGCTGGCCGTGGCCGCCGCGGCGCCCCCTGCGCCGTGGTCGTGTAGTGGCACTCGGCGCGGTGGCGCGGGTGGCGCGCAGGTCTGCACCCTGTTGCCTGGTGCGTGCACGCCCGACCCGCGAGCGCGTCGCAGCGGCCGGAACGGCCACCCATGCGCGGGGTGCAGCCGCGGGCCTGCGGTTGCTGTCGACGGTCCCTCCCTGGGTTACCGCTGTCTTGTCGGTGGTGGAGGCACATGGGATGATGACCTGGAGCTCCTCCGGCGGAACCCCGATCGCGGCCGTAACTGCCGCTCGGACATCGACGACCGCCGCCTCCGGGCCACACAGTGCCTCCACGGTGTCGATCACGGCATCCCTCTTGATGTAGCACCCAGATTCCCTCGGCCAGGTGCGAGGATCCCCCGGCCGAGCCAGCTCAGTGTGGGCGTCAACGTCGGAGGATGGTGGCGGCGACGGTGTCGGGCCCTACGCTCCGACTGGCATCCCCAACGACTGTGGCGGTAGGGGCGGTGATCGACCCTCGGTGCTCCCCGAGGCCCTAGGGCTGGGTCTCCTTTTGCGCTTGGGAGCACGACCGGCATCGCCCCCCGAGCACTCGGAAGAGGGGGTGCTCGCCGCCCGCCTGGTGCAGTCGCGGGCCTGGTGGTTGAGGCCGTGGCATTTCCAGCATCTGGGCTCCCGCTTGCACGTGGCGATGCGGTGGCCCGTGGCCAAGCAGCTGAGGCATCTGCCCTCGACATTCCTCCGACGCCTGACGGCGGTCGTTGGCTGCTGCGCACTCCGCTCCGGGCTCGCCGTTGCTGCGCGCGTGCCGGCCTTCGGGGACGGCCTGCGGGGCAGGATGTCCTGCCAATCCTCACGATTGGGTGGGGAGGCCCTGCGGCTGGGGCCTAGCCGCTTGGTAGCCGGGAGCCGCGGCGCTGGATTCGGCCCGAGGCGCCAGTAGGCCGGCGCACGCGAGGGCTCCGTGCCAAGCCAGCTGTGAGCCGGCACCCTCGCCGCTGGTTCAGGTCCGAGGCGCAGCTGCGTGTTGGTCCGCGCAGCGGGCTGTGCTTTGCCGGCGGCCGCGGTCTCCAAGCGCAAGAGCCGTGGTCGTCGCGCGCCGACCCCGACCGTCGGAGCCTGGTCGAAGCTTGGGGAGGCGTGCGCGCGGGACCCCTGGACTTCGTTGCCCCCGGCGTCGTTTCCACCCCCCACGGCCGAGGTCACCCTGACCTCAAGGCTGGGAGGGGGCGGCGAGGCCCTGGTGTAGGTGTTGTTTGTTCCGACGTACCCATCTGCCCTGGCGCGGTCCCCCGGAGCAGCCGGCATCCGGCGGCGTGGGGCTCTCCGCGGCCCCTTCCGTCGGAGGCGGCCACCCCTGCTGAGGTCTCCCCGACCTCGAGGCCATGGGTGGGCCGCCCGAACGGCGAGCTGTCCAGCGCGGCGGGGCTGGGGACGAAGGCCGCGGCCCGCGAGGTGGAAGGCGCGGGCGGACCGTGGGTGGAGGAGTCCCCCCGCCGACGCGGCTGCCGGCGGCGGTGTGGAAGCCGGCTTCGATTCCGGTGCGGGAGGAGCAGCAGGGGCGGCCGAACCGCCGCCGGGGCCGGCGGATCTGGGGAAATCCCCCACCCTTGGGGATGGCTCGAGGAAATGGGCCGGCATGCCGTAGACGAAGCCGCCGTCCCTGGACTCGTGGCTGGGGCGCCGGGGGCCGCTCCCCCTTAGCTGCGTGGCTGGGGAGGAGAGCGGGGCTGGGGAGGCGCCCGTGGCCTGGCTGGCCGGCGGGCGGCTGGTCCGGGGCAGGGCCTCGCCGGGCGGCGGGGTGGCGGCCGCCGACGGACTCGGGGCCGGGGCTCTGGGTGCGGGCTCCCGGGTCCGCACCGCCGGAGCCGCGGCGGAGGGAGGAGGGCGGGGGTTGGGGGCGCGCCGTGGCCGGGCCGGCGGGCGGGCGGCTAGGCTCGGGCGGGAGCACGCCGGCAGCGGCGCAGGTGGCGGGGTCGGGAGCCGGGGAGGGAGGGGGCGGGGAGGGTCCATCATTCGTCATGAATCGAATTGTAGAGTTGGGGATGTTCTCTCGTGTTGACCGCTTTCCACTGTGGAAAAGTTCTTGAAGCCTTGAATGCCTTTTTACTTCTTCGTCCTATTGAAAATTCTATGGATGAGCAAGTTGTTTTTGGTGACATGTTAAATTAACAAGAGTGTATGTTCTGCAGAGGTGGTGACTGGAACACCGGAGGGAGCTGTCACCTAGAAACTCTTCCGGACTTGATGCCGCTCGAGTCGCTAGATGAATGGGCTGAATTTCTTCAACCAGTGGATGACTTTCTAGGGAACAACAACCTCAGATCCAAGTTATTTGGTTTAGACCTGCTTAACGTGACGCGGATGACTGCTCAGAGAAAAGACGGCCACGTCTCGGTGTACCTGAGCCCTTCAGGAACCGTCCCCCGCTACAAACAGGATTGCAGCCACTGGTGCCTGCCTGGAGCCCCTGATGCCTGGAATGAGCTCCTTTACGCCCTCGTCATGAGGAAACATCCGAGGATGGATCAGCGTGTCCCTCTCCATGGCAGTATAACTCTGAACACTGGCTGACAATGGTGCTCCGCCACTGAATGTTCTCCTTCTGAAGTCTTTAGAGGGAGGTGGCATCAAATCCATTGGCAAAGCAAGCTCCATGGTCATAGACTCATAGTGGGCGATGGCGGTGTTGATCGCATACCAAATGCAGATGGCAGAATAGCAAGGCGCATTTTTGGTTAGTGGGTGTTATCTGCAGGATGATGCACTGTAGTGCCGTGTTTGTAGTCTGTACATGTTGAGGTTGGTTGGTAGCAGAATTAGCCGAGAAGGAAAGCAGTATGATTGTTTCATGCAGATGTAATTAATTAGTGTGTTAGCGTTGGTGAACATAGCGGCGGCGGTGAATATGGCAAATGGCAATGCGTTTAACTGAAGCGAATTTGTAGAAGCTATATTTGCTTCGCTGCTCTACCTCTATCCCCATATCTGCATCTGCGTGGCTGTGTTTCTGTTTTGCGCCTGATGATATGTAATTTGAAGTGTGGAGTGAAATGTGGTTTGTAATTTTAAGGCCCTGTCCAGAGGCATGAATTGAATTCTGAAACGACAACACGAAGCCATGGCACCCGATCCGGTTGTTCAGACTGATAGCCTCCATGCTTCCACTTAAAAAAACAGATCAACAAAAGATATGAGTAACGAGTGGATAGATGATGCAAATTTTTAGTCAAAAGGAATTCTGTACAAGTATATAGAGAAAAAAAAAAAACAGAGAGCATAGGAGGTTGGAGGCATGGAGTATAGGACATGTTATATTTGTTGGCACGGCAGTGCAGTCTGCAGGTCTGCTGCAGCTTAGCGATAGAACAGAAAGGTAAAAAAGTATCAGCGACTCGAGTTGGAAACGGATCGAGTGTTTGACCTTATTTTTGTTTAGGGCATTGTCAGGGTTTTCCTGGGGGGCCCTAACGTGGCGTTGACGTAGACACGGAAGTGAGCGGATGACGACGGCGTGGGGGCGGCGGCGGCACTAGGGCGCGCGCCCTACGGGCGGTGCACGGCTAAGGGGCTGCGGCGGCGCGCGTGGGAGAGAGGGAGAGAGAGCTGGAGAGTTGAGAGCTTTAGGGTAAAGTCTTTCGACTATTACTTTCTTAAAGATTTAACAGATATAATGCCCCTTGTATTCATAGTCTTGGAAGACTTAACCTGAAAGCAATCTAAACTAATCTAACCTAATCTACAGCGGCGGCCGCCTCTCTCTCTAGGGCGCGCACACCCTCTAGGCCAGGCCGCGAGGCCCGGTTGACGCGGCGGCGGCGGCGGCGCCTCCTCTCGGACCCTTTGTTGGCCCATTTATTCCGCCGAGATTGATGGCCGCATTCGGCTGTGACAGGCACCCTTTTTGCTTGGCAAACGCGTGGCATCATGACTGGTTCAGAATGTCGTGGTAGACTAGAAACATAGGCGCGACTTTGCTGCGCCATCCTTGATGAACCAGCTTGTGGATCTTTGTCAATTTGCAAATGAGATTCATTAAAGAGGAGCACTTGAAGAAAATCTGCAGTAAATTCAAAAAAAATCTGCAATAAGGATTGACTTGCAGCAACTTGAGAGATGAAGCTGGTCCTTTTCATTAAAAGATCTGGAAGGGGAACATCCCCTCCAAGATCAAGATTTTTCTATGGCGTATGATGAATAATGCTCTTTTAACTAAGGATAACTTGATTCGCAGAAATTGGATTGGTTCTCCAACATGCTATTTTTGTGACTGTGACGAGAATATAAACCATCTGTTCTTTGATTGGAGTACAACCAAGGCTTTCTGGGCAATTGTTGCACATGCTATTGGTGCTAACAATGTGCCCAGGAGTCTGCACCGGTGCTGGAACTGGTGTGAGCAATGGCTCCCATCTGGTTCGAAATTTCATACCCTTGGCATAGCTGCCATTTGTTGGGCCTTATGGAAAACACGTAATGTTGTATGTTTTGAAGGGAAAGTTGTGACAGATCTTGCGAGTGTCGTTTGCTTTGCTTGTTCGCTTATGGGTTACTGGGCAGGGCTCTTTCTGGATGGTGATAAGGAGATCATGGTGGAAGGGGTAAATGCGATGTTGGCAATCGCTACAAAACTGGTGGCTAAGAAGAAGAAGAAACAAGAACATCTGCGATTGGAAGATGCACCGGATTGTGATCAAAAGTAAGATGGAGCTACACCACCAGAGGAAAAAGAAAGCATGGTGCTGTGGGGAGATTGGTGTTTCTTGTCTGGGAACCTGTTATACTTTTGGCAACTATTTCGTGTACTTTGCTGCAGCCCAGAGCTGGCTGGTTATCGCTTTTGGTTTTCAGTGCTTAGATGGTGATCGATGTGAGGTTTAGCTTCTAGCCTTTATGGGGTTTTGTCCCAATACTCTCTGCACTGGTCTCTTGCTTTGCTCCTTTCAAACACTAACAATGTATTTCCGTTTGTTATGAATGGAAATGGGAAAGATCCTCGTATCGAAAAAAGCAACTCGAGAGATACCGAAAGATATTAACAACCTATATAGTGAGCTTATGTTGCCAACCTATTATCAAGTCAAGATCCTTGTGATTGTACAACATCATGATAGTTTTTTTTATATGTGATACAGATGTAGTTGCAGTCCAGTAAGTTACTAAGTAACATGCTACAATGCTATATCTAATATTGCTCAAACCAGATTTAAGGAATACACTAGAAACGCAGGGCGCGGCGTTGCCGCGCCTACCGTGAGTGCGCTGGTCTATAGTATTATTTACTCTATGTTACAGTGGCTATATGAATGTTTTGACTGTTGTTTTTGTTGCAAATATATTGTCCTATGTCTTATATTTTATTCTATTAGCAGAAGAAGATTGTTGGTATGGCTTGCACTGCGAAATAAAATAAGGTGAAATAAGTAACCTTTGTGTATGATAATTCCGCAAATTCGTATTGCATGGTCGCTAAAAAATTGTACCAGGTTGTCGTTACGTAGTTGATTTTGTAGTAGAGAGATTTTACAGTCCTTGTGGAGATTTTCGACGGCTCACAACGACCGATCCGACGGCCAGAAAGGCCGTAGGCGATGGGAGGCGATGGAAGGGAGACGATGGGAGGCGATTGCTGTGTCTATGACGGTGGGCCATATGCGCTAAATCGTTTCCCATCGCCTCCAAAACTGAGGTGGGAAGCGATGCCAAATAAAGGATGGGTAATTGCATTTGTGTAATTCCTTTTTGTAATCAAGGGTAGTAAGGTAACTTCATAATAGAATATTTTGTGTTTTGAGTACACTAATTAAGACTATTACTATTGTTCCTAAAAATAGAATTGCAGGCGAGGCACGGGGAACGATCGAGCGTACTTTCGCAAAAGTGTCGATCGGCCTCGGCCCACAGCGGCATGATGTTGGGTCACTGACCCGCGAGACTATGCGGCGGGTGCGGCTAAAGTCCAGGCGATATCGTTCAGGGCCTAGCCCACAACGGTGATTAGTGGATGGGCCTATGTGCGGTGCTTTGGGCTGCGAGCATTTGTTTAGTCCCGCTATCAATCTGAATAAGGCCACGGTGATTAGTACCACCTCGCTGATTTAGCTAACACACGCCCTCGGTGACTAGTACAATATGTTGAACTCTGTTTCTATAGCTGGTTTGGCTGCCGCCCACCAATGGGCTTGTGATAAACACATGTTTTCAAATCTTTTTTTAAAACCTATTTATTTCTTGATCTCCTCCGCCACCGAAGCGACGTGAGCGTTGTCAAACATACTGTGATCGATTGATAAAGTGTATGGAGCTAGCAGATGAAATGGATTTGCTCGATCATATGAACTCTGTAGTAATATAGTGATCATATCGAATTGCAGATTGCTTACACAATGTAGATCTCGGTGGCCATTGCTTTGCTTGACTTGTGATGTTTTGCACACAGGACAGGAGCTTGATTCTTTGCTTTGAGCCGAGCTCGAAGAAACTCGTTCGTTCTCGCTCACCTGCTCTCGCTTTGCACCACGTCCACTATGGTCAATGACTACCTGCCGTGTCATCTCTTGTCTGAGTTGAGAGTTGTTATAACCATCGGCGGCTTAGATGGTTTGATTTGGTTTGCCACGTTAATTTCCAACCAAAGCTAATAAGTAACGAAAACGCGCCAGACGCTATCATGGCACTAGTGCACGTTACCATTGTACTAGTGCACGCAGACGACAAATGAGAGTGAAGATGGTTCACTTCCTATCATGCTATGTAGGTTGAGTAGTTGGATCACGCATACTTAGTTGGTACATTATCGTGCGGTCTACTTGATACACGTGGTTAGAGTGTTGGACTCGAATCATCACCATGGTCTACGCTTATAATTCCACTCGGACGAGTCATTTCTGGTTTTTAATTCTGGCGCGACATGAGATCTATCGTTACCATTGTGCTAGTGCACTCAGGCGACCCATGAGAGTGAATAGATCACTTCCTATCATGTTATGTATGTCAGTCCATCGATCAGGCGAGCCGCGAGTATATATGTAGGTTGATGAGTTGTATCAGACATACTTAGTTGGTACATTATCGTGCGGTCTACTTGGTAACACGTGGTTAGAGTGTTCGGCTCGACTCATCACCATGGTCTACGCTTATAATTCCACTCGGACGAGTCCCAGACTCATCTTCTTCTTCTTGGCCGTGGTGACAGCGATGAGTAAAAGTATTCATGTATTTTTTTGGTTTTTTTAAGATGAAAAATAAAGTATATGACATAAGCACAACTTCATGCTGACTTCATCAAGCTAATACACATGCAGCGGCTCATCAACCTAATACGTATGCAGTTGGGCCATCTGCCTGTAGTTTGGCCATCATGTAGTTGGGCCGCTCGGCTGATTTTTTTTTTTTTGTTAATCAGCCGCTCGGCTGCTAGCATTGGAAAGTGCCTCGCAAATTTTGACTTGCGGATCCCAGAAAATCTGCAACTCCACAATCTCAGCCTTCTTATCATCGCTGATGCTCCTATGTGAACGCGAGAAAACAAGCAAGGTCCGGTTCTATCATCGGATGGTTGTGTTCGTCGATGAATTCCTTCACGTACCACTGCCCGTTCTGAGCCTGTGCAATCACAAGTCGAGCACGGCACCCACAACGAGTAATGTTCCGTGGCCTCCGCTGCTTATTCTCCCTATTCAGCTCCTTCGCCCTGCGGAAACCTTCACAACCGCAAACAAACTTGCGAAGAGTCACCGCATTGTTTCCATTGCCCCGCTCGCAGTAATCCTTTCTCACACTAAATCCTTTCTCATAAGCGTAGTGGTTATAAAACTCGCCGCCTTCGTTCACTGTCAAACATCTTGCTAACAATTTCATTGTACTCGAACAAAGACTCCACATCCGGCATTTCCTCCTGGAACATGAAGCTCTCATTAGAACAGTCATGAATTATTGATGAAAGCAAAAAAAACTAAGAAAAAGTGATAATTAATTTGCAATGCGTGACACATAACCTTTCAAAGCCATGTCATACCAGTTTCCTTTACTGCTTGTTACTAGTTGGAGTACTGCTCTATTTCTTCTCTAGACTAGATATCATACTAAGCGATGAGTGGACATCACACACACAGATTGCTATTTCCTACAAATACCATCACTATCTACTTCCTATAAGAATCACTATACATCACTACACACAGATTGCACATGCACTGGGAGTTGCACGCACTCGGAATTCTACAATTGTAGAATGTGTAAGGCCACTAAATTTTAGGATCAGGTGCCTTATTAGCGGGGTTCTGGTTGACATGCTTGGCATCGTGGACTTGGTGGCGAAGCACAAGCAGCTGATGGAGGAGGAGGTAGCTGACAGTACTAATTAATCTGTAGTATCTCAACATATATTCTCTCCAAAACTACATTTAAACTAAGTTGAAGCAATGAAAGATGAAGCACTGAACTGAGATGGTAGCTGTATATTGCTTTGCATTTAAACAGGTTTGGAAAACATTCAGGGCACTAGCAACCTATCACTTAATGTGCCTCAAAAGAATATCACTTCACATTCGGGCACTAGCTGTATATTGCTTTGCATTTAAACAGGTTTCGAAAACATTCAGGGCACAAGCCAAAAGAATAGGAACATACTTGCCTCAAATATTCAGAAACCACCACTTAATGTGCCTTTACTGTTCAAAGCCATATCTTGCATTGGCATTATCAGTCTTAGTCGAGGCGGTATATGTGAAGCAGGCGAGAGTCGAAGAAAGATGCCTGGCTTTGTGAGGCGTTTTTTGTTCTATTCTTGGATCAATCTCTACAGTTTTGTTTTACTTGTTTGCTAATACAAGATGAACGTACACTGCCCGATTACATTTTAGAAAGAAAAAATAACATCTACTGAAGACAGCCATGGAACGAAGGGGAGCGATCCGAGTTTACCTCGTGGCAGCGGCGGCGAGGTCGACGGTCGGTTAACCCGCGAGGGCTGTCCGGCGCAGGCGAGGACGGCGGCGCGGCGCGGGCGGGCGAGGCGGAACGCGGCGGCAGCGCAAGGCGTACGAGGGCGTGCCGGCGGCACTGAAGGCGGGCTAGGGGCGTCCGCGGTGGCGCAAAGCGGGCGAGGGTGTGCCGGGCGCGCAAAGCGGATCGGATGAGGAGCCGGCCGCCGGCGGCTATGGCGAGGACGAGGGCGATAGAGACGAGTCCGCTGTTTTTTTTTTTTTTTTTTTTTTTTTGATCGGGGTCTGGGGAGGGAGCACGGGTGGGTACAATGGATATTTGGGTAATGACTAAAATGCCCTAATTTATTAAAATCAATAATTTGTGGAAGCGATAAGAGGCGATGTGAAGCAATTTCAAGTACCGTAAAATGTCTCTTTGTAGTATTATTTGGTATTACGATGTATATTTTTTTGGTGCATTTTTTCCAGTCTATAATTTGAGTATACACAAAATGAAGGATATTTCAATTAAATATGTGCAACATCAAAACCTAGTAGCAGCGTTATTGATTTTTTCAATCATTGTAGCGAAATTTTTAAAACAGAGGAGGATCATAATCATATTAACTGTATGTGGCATTTGCCCTTGCCTACAATGTATTGTATAAATGCAATGGACTGAACAACTGACCTATCATGTAAGACTCATAAATGGGCAAATACGCTGGACCGCTGCGCTTCCTCTCTGGGCAAATTCCCTGGGGGCGACACCACCCAAAAATTAGAGAAAAAGATTTAAATACGTGGGGTTTTATTTTAGAAGATTTTTTTGTGCAAGAACTACGTGATCCGAAGTTAGGGCGGATGAGATATAAATTTCCTAAGTTTATCGATAAAATGCGAATATGAGGAATTTAAAAATTGCTTTGGATTTTTTATGAAGAAGAGGTGAAAAATATTTGGGTAGCTTCTAGAGTATTTCTAGTTTATTTCAGAATTTTCTGGAAAGGGAAAGAGCTTATTTTTATCTTTTTGAGTACGTTTCTCGTGTGCGCGTAGCAATTTCCTAGATGAACAGTGATAAACAGTGCATATGAAAGCGACCTGCGGAGTGGCTCGAGCCGTCCGATCACGATCCAACGGCCGATTTTTTGCGGGCGACGTGGCCCTCTTCTCTGGCCGGAGGCTGCCCGCGCGTTTCGTCTTGTAAAGATTCTAGTTACCTTGCAGATTATTTTGGTACAAGCATCCATAGGAGCAGGAACAATTTACTTTTGAGATCCATACATTAAAAGAATTATTTCTTGGAAAGGCATGTGGTGAAATGATTCTGAATACCAATGAGCGGATACTTTGAGGTATTCATGCAACTAAACAGTTTTTTAGATGAGAATAGACACCGGCAGAGCCATCAAACTTCATGTACTGATTGACCCAAATCAGAATTACTTCCCATGAGAAGATTTAGTGTTAGTTTTCAGCAGCCTGCCATTACTGCTTAATATTGCCAGATGCCAAGAGTGACCATGCATAATCCTACGCCGACCTGACCACAGTCACCACCTGGATGTCAAACCTGACAATGGTTTAGTTTCCACCGCAGAGGTGGATGACCACAGAATATCACCAGAGTCAATTCACACACGCACACACGCACGCACAAAAAAAAAACATCACCAAAGTGGGTAAAGCATTATGTCGAACACGTTACATGCATCAGACATGAGACACATTACTGGTTATCATGGACGTGAGCGGCTTGAGGAATGGCCTGTCCTTGCTGCGAGGATGGTCGATCATGCGGTCGGTTAGAATGGCATGGCACTACTTTAGTGGAGTCCAGGTGCTACAAGTTGGACCGAGAGTCCGAGACGTTCATAGGCGACGAGCGGCGGGCGAGCACCTCGGCTGGTTCTACAGGCAGGCAAGTGGAGGGATGAGCGGGCGGCATTGTAGGTGGAGAAAAGGCGTGGCCGCGTGGGCAGCGGCTGGCGAGGTAGGCGGAGAGCAGAGGCACTGAGACTGACGGCGCAATATGCAGATTGCAAAATGTTCTGGAATTGATGGATGTTGCACATGTTTTTGGGCCGCGGCTATGTAGCCGGGGTCCGTGCCCATGCTGGTTGCGCACGGCCGCCGCCACGGATCCATCCGCACGTGCGGCTGCGCCGCTGCAGAGGAGTCGCGGCCTCGCGGGGAAGAAGGTGGACGTGGAGCAGTGGAGGGGAGTGGGCGGAACCAGGTGCGGGTGTGCGGCCCGCGAAGGTCCAAAATGCTGGGGCTAGTGATGAAGCGGGTAGCAGACCCGAACCAACCCACATCAGACGGCCTAGATCTCATTTTTTGCCTGATCCAACGGTTAAGGGGTTAACGGGCGACGTGGCATGATCCGGTGGCCCGGTTGTTGGGCGCGCTCCTGCGAAGCCGAGTGCCGTAACACCCCCCCCGGTTGCGGCGCCGCTGCGGTTGCCACGGCACCACCGACGCAGAGATGCCGCTCGACTTGCCGGCGCGCTCCGCCTCTCCCAACAGCGTTCGCTGGCAACCCTCAAATTAAGGGGTTGTGGTATTCTCCCAACCCTCAATTTTCTTTACCATCAACCACCTCTAATTTGTTATCCTCTAATTCAGGTCTTATTGTCTCAGGTGCAGTCCAGTGTCCGCTATCCTCATGTAACAATTAAGATATTTGAAACATGCCAAAATCGGTCTCCATATCCAACTACACCATCTCAGTACTATGCTAACATTATCCTACCAAGACCTCAAATAACAACCCATCTGTAACTAAATTTACTAATATTTTTGTTGCATGTATAACCATATGATATACTATAATTCTGGCTTGCTGGCCCGTGCGAAGCACGGGAGTACCTGCTAGTGGATTACTAAAATTTCGATGTGCCTAAAATGTGTAAATTATGATTTTGTCAAGTAGCATCTACCATTTTACAATGCCGAGCGTTATGATCTTTGTCTGATTCAATCCCTATGATTATTCAAAAAGTGATTCTAACTCAACTGGTTGGTGAGTGGTATGATCATCCATCCATCGAGTCCTCTTAAACTTGATTTTAGGTGGTGTTTGGTTCCTTTAGTCACCCTCTAAAGTTTAGTCACTTTTAGTCACCTCCATGGGACTAAAGGTGACTAGACAAGCGTAGTCACTTTAGTCAGGGTGTATGGTATTTTAGGGACTAAAAGTGACTAAACCGTAGTAGTTAAACTTTTGGGACCCTAAACCAAATAGGGCCTTAGTAAAGAAAAAAAACACCTTATTTCTCCTAGGTTAATCTCATTCTTATTATACATTAATTGATTAAAATGTTTTGCACACTAATGTTTAACTTGTTACATATCAAATTAGCTTAATATTATTTAACTGCTATAATTCCAAGTTGCCAGCAAACGGAAGTAGAAAACAGAAGAATTCACGTATCAAAGAATGCTTGTACATATATTGGCATGACAGGAAACAGTATATGATGCAATGGTTACAAAAGAAATAGAATAAACTGAAATTTACAAATAAGACAAACAAACATGTAATTAATAGTAATGATACACGTGTTCATGGCTCATCGATCATCATTGGACCCTGCGAATCTCTTCAAGGAAGCAGCTTAAGTGGCCTGATCATAGCATTGTCTTCGTGGTCCAGGATCTGAACAAGCAGAGCACGACATGACGTCAGCATCTTTGCGGATGCATGAATGAATCAAGGGAGGGAACAATTCATATGACACTTACGTGGCAGTGGTAGACGTATCCAGGCTCCGCCGTGGCGTCGAAGGGGTAGGGCTGGTTGGTGTCCACCAGCTTGAACGCCACCACCACCGTGGTCACGAAGCCCGGCGGCACCTTCACCACGTTCTTCCACGTCTTCTCGTGGTCCGGCACCGGCACCACCGGCCCGACCGCGTGCCGGTCGACGCCGCACTTGACGGCGTCGTTGAGCTGCGTCATGCAGTCGGTGAACGCCTGCAGGTCGACCAGCTGCTGCATCTTGACGGCCTGGAACATGCCCAGGTGGATGTGCAGCGGGTGGTTGTCGCCGGTGAGGTTGATCACATGCCACAGCTCCGTCGTGCCCGACCTCGGCGTCTCCGTCACCGGGTCCTCCAGTCGCAGCCCATTGATGTAGAGGTGCGTCGACTGCCCGGACGGCGTCTGGTACTCGTACATCACGATGTACCTCGTCTCCGACGTCGGCCCCAGCGATACCACGTTGGCATACGGCACCTCGCGGTCCGGCACCGTCGAGTTGTCCGGCGCGTCGCGCGGCCCGTTCGGGGCGATCACGAACTTCATCACCTTACTGGTGAGCGGCCCCGGCGCCGTTCCGCTCGGGAACGGATACGGCGCCGAGTTGAGCATCTCGACCTCGGCCGTCGGCGACACCGAGAAGTCGACAACGACGTCGAATATCTCGGCCGGGGAGATAAGGAGGCTGGACACGGTGACCGGCGCGGCGAGGTACGACGCGTCCGAGCCGACGACGTGGAAGGGCATGCCGTTGGAGAGCGAGACGTTGAAGTAGCGCGCGTTGCTGGCGTTGAGGATCCGGAAGCGGTAGCGGCGGCGGTGGACGGCGAGGAACGGCCACGCCTTGCCGTTGACGGTGACAGCCTCACCGAAGTACTCGGGCTGCCACTGCGGGTGGACGGACGGCGCGACGCCCGTGGAGTTCATGTACAGCGAGCCGTCGACGTTGAAGCTGCGGTCCGCGACGACGAGGTGGAGGTCGCCGTCGTCGCAGGGTAGGTCCATGGGGACGTCGATCTCCGGCTTCTCGATGACGTAGGCGCCGAGGAGGCCGGCGAGGAGGTTGGCGCGCGTGAGGCCGAGCGCGTGGTCGTGGTACCACAGGTTGCCCGGCGGCTGCACGTTGGGGTACCGGTACGTGGCCTGCGTCCACGCGGGCCCGGTCTCGCGGAACCCGGCGGTGAACCAGGCGAAGGCGCTGCCGTCGTCCTGCGGCGGGTGGGCGCTGCCATGGAGGTGCACGACGGTGGGCACGCCGCCGTTCTTGGGGATGGCGGTGGGCACGGTGGGGTCCCACGGCAGGATGTGGCGGTCGGGGAGGTGGTTCTCCCACGTCACGGACAGCGGGACGTCGTGGCGTGCGACGATCGTGGGGCCCGGGAACGTGGCGGAGTCGGCGCATTGGCCGTACACGAACACCGGCGTCTCCGGCAGGTCGCGGTGGAATTTCTGCCAAGTCAACAACAATGCTTGGAGAGCTCGCATCACTGTGTCAAGTACTCAACAATTCTTGGACAGCAGCATCACGTACGTACATAACGTACCCATTTCTTGTGGAACATGCCGATGGTGAGGTTGACGGGCACGACGCGGCCCTGCTGGAAGTCGTAGCCGCGGATCTTGGCCATCTGCGGCAGCGGGTCCACGTACATCTGCAGCGACCCGGCCACCTGCTGCAGCAGCGCGGTCGTCGTCGTCGGCGGCGGCGGCGGCACCGCAGCAACTCCGGCAACAGCGACGAGCATCACGAGCGCAGCAGCTACGTGTACGCGGTGCGGCATCCCCGCCATCTGCAGCCATGACATTTGACATTGCAACCAAAATGTGTGAAGAACATCACACGTACGATTCCACAAGATACTAATCTGGAGTAGCAAGTAGCTTACAACTAGCCTTGCCGAACCACCAGCCGAAGGAGCTGCAGACTGGCCTGGCATGCAGGGGGAGGCTACGGCGATTGGCGGACACCCGAGTGATGGTGATCGATGATCGACAACGTAGGGAAGGCATCTATTTATATAGGACGAATAGGAGGACTGAATTGAGGCGCATAAACAGTGTATGAACATGCATGCAATTCAAGAAGGATACGAGTGATGTGATGCTCAATTAGTTGGGGGCTGGCCGGCCTGCCTACCCGATGACTTTTGATTAAGGTGTACTGCTTCCACACACTCCATTTTAAAATGCAAGTATATAATTGGCAACTAATTAAGCAAGCTCGGGTAGTCAATGGGTACATGACAGGAAGAACAGAGTTTGCTTATTTGCTTCTGGATCATATTCATCGAACTGATTGCTATCCAGATCATGGCTGATTCAGATTGTTACCTGATTTGAACTTCCATTTGGCAGCGCCCTGCTAGCTGAAAGGGAAACCGGGGGGTAACTGTGAGGAGTTCATGTTCATCTCTCTCTCACGAGAGGTGGCAGTTTAGTGTCAGTTTGCTGTAAACGTAGTACTTCTACATGGAACAAGAAAATGCATGCCTTTCGGAGCATACGCATCAGCTAGTACTCTCATCACCCAATTAGCAGATCGTACAACTACTCGGATTGATCATCGAGTGACTAATAATGGAATGATAAGTCGTCGGGCACGTTAAATCAAGTAGTAGCAGCTCCCCCTGATGACAGCGAATTACGCAGTATTACAAGTCAATCTCCCAACTAATCAACACTAGTAGGCAATATAAATTTCCTACTCAGTGCTAACTACTAGTACTGAAACCAGTTTCAGAATCCAGATAACTATTTCCTTGTCCACAAGTTAGTGTAAAATACAAGGGGCGCGTACATCGTACGTACTACATATACAATATGCATATTTTTAGGGGTTTTTTTGCGAGGAATAATATGCATAATTAAGCATATAAGAGCATCTCCAAGGGTTTTGCCTTTGAGGTTTGCATTTGAGTAATTTGCTAAAAAGCTCCAAAAGAGGTATCCAACGGTTTTGCATTTGGGTTTGCAATTTGGGCAACTTGCAAATGAGGGAACAAACTTGGCAAAAATACCAAGCCGTGGACGGCTTTGCAAACCCGATCGCGCATGCAAAGTCGCGCGTGAGGAAAGCGTGCGCGCCTGGAGACCTTCTATTTTTATCCTTTGTCAAGTCCAAATGCCAATTCCCTTGGAGATGGCCTATTTTTATCTTTTGCATTTTGTTAGGGGAGTTTGCAAACAACAACAAATGTCAAGTCAATTTGCCAAAGCCCTTGGAGATGCTCTAAGATTCAGCCCACTATACAACCAAATTTGAACAATACTGACCAAAGGATGACACTATTCACTACCGGAAACAGGGACTTTGCTGAGTGCAATATTCTTTGCCGACTGTTAAATATCGGACACTTGGCGCTCGGCAAAGACGGACGCTCGGTAGAGTCCCTCTTTGCCGAGTGTCAGGTACTCGGCAAAGGCAGCCTCAAGTAACTGTCGTTGCCCGCCGTCACTGTTTGCCGAGTCCCAGCTGTTTGGCACTCGACAAATTTATTCTCTACGGTGCCAAGTAGCCGGCACTCGGCAAAGACTCTTTTTTTATTTTTTTATTTTTTAAAAAATATTTGCCGAGTGTCCCCGTCTTGGCACTTGGCAAAAAACTATTTTTTAAAAAGAAAACGTCTTTGCTTGAGTGCTAGCTGCATGGCACTCGGCAAAGACACCTTTTGCCGATCGAGTGTCGGGCTCGGCACTCGGCAAAATTTTCTTTTTTTTTTTATTTTTTTGACTCCCAAATTTTTTATGCAGCCCTCCTACGGTATCAGCTACTCCATGTTAAAATTTGGTACATTTTTTGACTTTTTGCTATATTTAGTTAATTTATTTCATTTAATTGATTTTTTTGGAAAATGCAAATTTGAACTGCACGTGGAATTTAATGATTTAAAAAATGATATTCATGTAATTGAGCGTAGTGTTAGGCCGTATCTAGGAACAGACTCAAAATTTGGAACATCTTGTTCACGAAACATGATCATGAACTTACGGGTAAATTATTTTTAAATTCTATAACATGCAAATGAAGTCTGAAAATCTTGAAACTCGTGGAGATGTCGTGATATCGTATGTGGAGGCTATGATAAAAATTTGAGAAGGTTTCGTATAAGTTGTCACCTACGACGCTTATAAACTAGAAAATCTCCGACTTGGCAGAGAAGTTAATACAAGCAAGACCGATGTCATATACCGCACATATGCTCCTGTGCATTTCAGGTCTGTACGTGATCTTTCCTCCTCTGCTTGCTTGCTGTAGAATGATTTGCCATCTTTAATCATCTAACTGTGAAAAGGTTATTGAAGCCTTGAATGCCTTTTTACTTCTTCGTCCTATTGAAAATTCTATGGATTAGCAAGATGTTTTTGGTGACATGTTAAATTAACAAGAGTGTATGTTCTGCAGAGGTGGTGACTGGAACACCGGAGGGAGCTGTCACCTAGAATCTCTTCCAGACTTGCTGAATGGGTTGAATTTCTTTAACCCGTGTGGCCGTGTATGATTTTCTAGGGAACGACAACCTCAGATCCAAGTTAGTTGGTTTAGACCTGCTTAACGTGACGGGAGACACCCCCAACCGTTTATTTGCCAAACACACGGGGAATTATAGGATGTGTGGCCTTTTTTTTTTTTGGTACTTTAGGAGCCCAGTAGGAAAAATTTAGATGGCAAAATTGAAAAAAATAATTATTTTGCCGAGTGTCCCCCGGCGACACTTGGCAAACGCTGAGTGTCAGGTTTTGACACTCAGCAAAAATAGGCTTTGCCGAGTGTCACCAGAGGACACTCGGCAAACTTTTTTTTTCTTTTTCTTAAAAAATTGTCTTTGCCGAGTGTTGTCGGGGGCACTCGGCAAAATTTAAATGGCAGCTGATGGCCGTCAGCTGCTGTCGGCTTTGCCGAGTGTTGGGCTTCAACGAGTGTCCGACACTCGGCAAAAAGCCTTTTTGCCGAGTGTTGGACTTCGCTGAGTGTCCGACACTCAGCAAAATGCGTGTTTGCCGAGTGTCGGACTTCGCCGAGGGTCCGAAACTCGGCAAAACGCCTGTTTGCCGAGTTCGACACTCGGCAAATTAGTTATTTGTCGAGTGCCCGATATTTTACACTCGGCAAACATTATGGCACTAGGCAAATTTTGCGTTTCCGGTAGTGATTGTTCAGTCAATTGCTTTTTGGGCGCATATATGCAGAGACCATATTTCCGTGCTTAAACAGTACATAATATATTTTTTTTCGAAAGATCCGTTACCTGCTTTCATTGATAAGAAGGAGTGAAACGTAATTACAATAGGATGGTGCAAGAGGGTGGCGCCCACCTTTTGCCTGTTACCACTACTAAGTGGTTCCAGGCCACCCCTAATTTGCTAACTCACTGCTTACAAATTAACCCACACCGCCAATGGCCAACCCACTAAGAAACAAAGTCGACGCTGGCACAATTGACTGTAAAGACTTGTTTCCTGCCCGGATCCAAGTGATCGCCTCTTCCTTGATTCCTGCAGCTAGCTGCTCTGAGTTCCTTTCACGTCTATTAAAAACTCTATTGTTCCTTTCTTTCCAAATTTCCCACCCGGTGAGCATGACAAGCACACGGAGCCCTTCTTTGAAGTCACTGTCGCCATAGTTCCCGAGCTCGACGAACCAGTCAGAGAAATCTGCGTTTTGGTTCCAGCTGCTTGGCCGCAAGGAGGGTGCTGCTGCCCAGGTGCTGACCTTCTCCCAAATTTCTTTGGAGTAGCTGCATTCTTTCATAAGGTGGAAGATTGTCTCTAGATTCCTCATACATAGGGGGCAAAAGTATTGATTTGGCCATTGCCTAATTTGCAAGCGTGCCGCAGTCCACACCCTGTTTTGTAGCATTAACCATGTGAAGAATCTACATTTAGGTGGAGCTTTAGTTTTCCATACTGTCGACGCCGTTGAAGAAGCAACACTGCCAATGAATTGTATCCTGTATGCTGACTTTGCCGAGTAGGCTCCATCTGCAGTATGCAACCAACTGATTTGGTCTTCCATTGACGGTGTAAGCTGAACCTGCTGAACTTTAGTGCATAGCCCAATGAACTCTCCTATCAAGGTTTGGGATAGATTGTAGTCAACATCACCAATCCAAGCGCTATCATTTAGTGCATCACAGACTGTTCTATTTTTTCTTCGGCTATGTTTGAGAAGGTTTGGGAATAGGTGGGCCGGTGCAGTCCCCTCCATCCAGCTTGAGAACCAGAAGGAGGCTTTCTTTCCATTCTCGATTGTTACAGATGTTGCAGCGTTGAAAAGTTCCCTGTCGCCATTGTCAATTGGCAAGTCCATCCCATGCCAGGGCCTAACTCTGTTATCCCAAGAGTACCACAACCATCTCAGTCGCAGCGCCCGGCTAAAAATCTCCAGGTCAACAATTCCAAGCCCTCCTGTCTCGATCGGCAATTTACATTTACTCCAAGCAACCTTGCATTTCCCCCCTGAGATTTCTTTATCCCCAGCCCATAAGAATCTTCTCCGTAGCTTGTCTAGTTCCCTGATGAATTTTTTTGGCGCTTTCATGACTGTCAGCAGGTAGATAGGCTGTGCACTCTGTACTGTTCTGACTAGTTCCCTACGGCCAGTGACCGTGAGGAGGCGTCCCTGCCAACCAGCCACCTTAGATTTTGCCCGATCTAGCAAGTACTGCAGATGCACCAACTTAATCCTTCCCAGGGTCAGCGGCACCCCTAGATACTGAACTGGAAAGTTCACTCGTTGTCCCGGGAAATCCTGCAATATCTCATCGAGGTTGAGACCGGCACATCTTATAGCTGCCACTGTACTCTTTTGCATATTGATCTGTAGTCCTGTTGCTTGGCCAAATGCGTGTAGTATTTGCATAACACATCTGATGTCTTCTTGTTTCGGGTTAGTAAAAATGATGGCAAAACTTTCCACGGTACATAATATATCAGTGTGCAAATTAATGGCAAAACTAGAAACTGATCAAATAATATGTACGTGGAGTGCAGAAGGTCACATGAGGAACAACGCGACCGCCAAAGCTCTCTCCTACCACCTTTGCAACTCCCTGACTTGAGATCGATAGAGAAAAGCCTATCACATGACCTTATGAAAATGACACCGCCTGCTCCAGTATCTGCGAAAGCAACCACACGGGTCTGTCGTCTGAGATGTTTGTGGAGGACGGTATGAAGCTCTATGACTCTGCTCTGTGCCCATCTTGCATCTTCATCAGTACCATGCTCCCTCCTTGACCACAGGGACAGTGTAGACCGATTCCGTATGCCGGCAACTCCTAGCCTGCCATTCTTCATAGCCACTAGCACGATGTACTTGTGGTTGATGTGTGTTCCAGGATCCCAACTCTTGGTATGTGAATCAGAGAGATTTGCTGTGTCAGCAGATCATACTTGAGGATTGCAGGTTCGTATGTGCTAATGGTGAGAACTTGAAGTAGACGGCACAGCCTGTTCCCCTTCTCAATATAGACATAGCTTTGGCCAGCGCAGCTGGGCTCGCTCCACCTATCAGCTTCCGATGAATCTCCATCTCTATCTCTATCTATCTATCAAACTCCTAAAAAGACCCAAAACTAGACTCTACCCGGCAGGCCGACGTGCGTCGCTCGCCTTCGCTCTGCCCGACTTCGTACCCACCGCTGACACCAGGTAACCTCCCGTGATTCCGCACGCGCCGTAAACACCCCGTAATAACCCCCCGGCCGCCCGGTGATTCCGCAGCCCGAAAAGAAAGCCACGATCACAACCACAACCGCGATCACCGGTGCCCTCCTTTCTCTCGCTCAAATCAACAGCAGCGTTGCCATCCTTCTCGTGCTGCGGCCTGTAAAAACGGACGCGATCACTGCGGCAGAGAGGAACGACTATGCCGGCCACCAGCACAAGTACTGATCCTGCCTCGAGGTAACCCCATCCCCTTCCTTGGTGTGTGTTCCTCCCCGCATGCGGATTGATTGCTGCGAAGTCTGGGTGGTTACTGTGATCTCTCGCTAGTATCGGGCCTAAAACTGTATGGAGGGCGGGTAGTTTGATCGTCGATGGTGTGAGTTCGGTTGGGGTTCCGGCGGCGCCGATATAGATAGCCGCGCCCAACCTGCCCTGCATCAAGGCAGCCGCAGTAGGCGCCGGGAGGCTGGTGGCATCGGAGGAGCTACCGAAGCCGGCGGCCGGCTGATGGCATCGCAGCCACTGCCCACTGTTACGGCGTGGCGCCAGGAAGAGACCCATGCGCATGTACACCGTACCTCGACGGCGGAGAGAACCGGGCGAAGGCAGCCATAACAGGCGCCGCCGCCAGGGAGCCATCTACGGGATCGTCGCATCTCATCCCATCTATGACTGCGTCAACGCCGGCAACTAGGAGGAGGCCCTTGCCGCCTTGCGCAGACCGAAAACACACGTCCATGGAGGCATGACGACCGCACGACAGGAAGAAGAATGCAGGTGTATACATGTTTACGCGCCGCCGGCCGGAGGGCATGGACGACGATATACGCATGCCAAGCAGCAGGGGCGGATCTAGAGTAGTAACATGGGGGTACAGCTGTCCCCCCAAAATTTCTAATCCACAAGATAGCCATCATCGATGCTGATCATCATCTAGGCAGATACCGATCGCCATAAGCCTAGAACGAATACCATCCTGCCACTCGGCCCTGGCCGCCGAGACTGTGAGACATAGTACCAGGCCAAAGGGGTCACTATGTTGGTTAAGGAGGGTGTGAGCACTCTCGGCCCGTACCTCCCGACACATTCCGCTTACTTCCAACAGTAATGGCATTCGTCCTACCAGATGGTTAGACCGTCTCCCCTCCCATTGGAGAGCGAGTGGAAAGTAATGCGTCCAATGATCCGGTTACTAGCCCTCAGGTCCTTAGGTATTGGCCGAACAGCGATATCTCCCCTGTACGGGCTAATCTTTACCGTGCTGCCACGGCACCACCCTTCCAAGGCTCCACCCCAAGGAGCTCACACCAAGGACACCTCAATCCAAACCAGTTACCCGCCACAGGTACTCACAAGCGGGGATACCCAGGCCGTATCCCCTCGGCAAGACTCGCTCACAGCTCGTCGTGATCCCTGTTCAGCCGACTCAACCCTCACCACCCACCCAAGACTCACGCAGCACGCTCTCCATGATCAAACCACAATATTCCCCCATATAATAGCCATGTCCACCACGCCTCACATCACAGATATAAAGCGTAGTAGAAGTAGTACGAGAGCAAAAGATAGTAAGCGCAAGTCTAGCCTAACAGCGGTAGCAGGGTGATAGTCGAATCAAGGCAGGGCCGAACAAGTATAAAGACTACCATGCAACCTATCACAGGAATATAAATGTATTGCAGAAAGTAAAGTGTGTTGCAATGCGTAATGGGATCTAAGAAAGTGGATGGGATGTGGCACCTCCGTCGCCGTCGCCTAAGTCCTCCCGGTACTCGTAGTCGTTCGGTCGGACTCCGCTCCTCGTCCGGCCCGAAACGGTTATTTAATAGTCGCGTCGCGACTCCTATAGAGTTCACAAAGAAGCAAATAAAATATGGAAGAACCAAATGCACTCATACATAATTTCAGATTATTGTGCTCGATTTACGAGAATTTCGGTACCTTGATCGTATTTTTCGGAGCTACGAGCAATTAGTTATGAATTTCGAAGCTGAAATGTATTTAAGAAAATATTAAAACAGGGTTAATAATATGGGGACACGTGGCGCAACGGGAGGCTGCCACGTGTCACAGAAAGGGCGGCTGAGGTGGCTGATTCTGCTGACGTGGATGCTGACGTGGCGGATGACGTGGCTGATGACGTCAGCACTGATGACGTCATGCTGACGTCACGGTTGACCAGGTCAACGGCCCAATGGGCCATAAATGGGCCGCAGATGGGCCGAAAATGGGCCTTCAGCGGGCCAGTGGGCCGGACTGGGCCGGGCCGGGCCCGACACGTGGCGGCACAGAAACTCGCCACGTGGCGCGACTGGATCTGGGTCGGGCTCAGCGCACGGCCTCGGTCCACGGTGGACAGCGGCGGTGGCGTCCACCGCCGGACTCGCCCATCGCGCACCGGGTTCACGGGAGAAACGCAGGGGCTCACGGGTTCACGGGGGTCGGCGTATGGTAGACTGGGACGCGTGGACCCACCAGCCATGGCTCGGTCCACATGGACCACGTCCACACGCCCGGCACCATCCCCTCCGTCCCCATCTTCACCCCATCGCCAAGTCGGGCGCGCGGCCGGGAGCGGCCGGCGGCGGCAAGGCGGCGCATTGGAGCGCTGGGGCGGCGCTCCGGCCCCGGTAGCGAGCGCGCCGGCTTCGCGACACTCAGGCGAGCGCGCCGGTGCCCACAATCGACGGCAGCGGGGCCGGGCACGTCCCCGTCACGACGGCGGCGGCGTGGCGGCGGTGACGCTCCGCGGCGCCGGGCAAGGGGGCATCCGGGGCCTTGCTGAGTGCCCGGATCTTCGATTGGTGCTTCAAGACACCTGCTTGACCAGGCGGCGGTGAGCTTCTTGCACGGCGGCGCTTGGTGGCTTGCGGCGGCGCCGGCGGCCATGGTGGCATGCGCGGCGGAGCGTCGGCATGGCCACCAAGGCGTCTCCATCGCTTCCCGGTGGTGCTGCGGCGTGCAGCGGGCCGCGGCGCGGCTCGACGGCGCATCCTCGACGCGCGAGGTGGCCGGAGCCGGCCGGCGCGAAGGGGCGCCACGGTGGCGCTCCCGGAGCGCCCCCGTGCGGCCTCCTCCTCCGGTGGCGAGGCAATTCTACACCCTCGGGGTGTCTCGGTCCCGGGCGCGCGCATGGAGATGCGCCCGTCGCGGCGGACATGGCCCCGGGTCCGGTGTGTCCAAGTCGTCCGGTGATGGCCGGAATCGAAGACGCGCTCCGCGGGCCGGGCATGGCCACGGCGCGAGCCGCACATGGAGGGCGGGACGGCGGCGTGTGGTGGCGCCGCACTCGGTTGGCCGAGGCGGTCCGTGCTCGTGTGTGTGCGTGTGTTCCGGAGGCCGCGCGGCCCTCGACCTCCGCGCCGGAGCGCCATGGTCGGAGAAGCAACGGCGAGGTTGGACTGGGGGCAGTGGTGCTCACCGGCGCGGTCGAGGACGTCGGGGTACGGCTCGGTGTCGCGGCGGTCTAGGGCGTCGGGGTACGGCGTGACGAGGCGGACGGCGACGGCAGCTCCCCGGCGACGCCCTCCTTCTCCCCGCGGCGGCGCACGGCTCCTTCTTCCTCCCCGGCGGCGGCTGCTCCTCCCCTCCTTCTTCTTCTCCGTTCTAGCGATTTAGTGTGGTTTGGTGGAAGCCGCGGGCGGCGGCGCGGTTGGTGAAACCCTACGGGCGCGGGGCTCGGGTTCTTATAGGCGGCGGCGGCGTGTGGGCCATGGGCGAGGGCGTTCATCCTCGGCGTCCGTGCCAATCGGACGACCGAGGGCGTTGGCGCCTTGGTGGGGCTCGGGCGCGGCGAGAGACGGCGCTCCGCGTCCACCTTCGCGGCCAAGGCACCGGTAGTGGGGGCAGCAAGGACGGTGTCGGGCGTGGCCGTTGCGCGCGGAGAGCGAGTTGCCCACGGCGCGGCGCGCTCGACACGCTTTGTCGGCTCCGGCCGCTCCGCGTCGACGTGGAGGCACCTAGGCCTAGCATTCAAACGCAAAGGATCCGAGGCGGAGGGCGACGTGCGCGGCGGCGGCGAGATTCTCCCGCTCGGCGGAAAGAGAGGAAGGAAGAAAACAGGCGGCCGTACGGAGCATATGACGTGCGGGTCCCCGCGGGGCCAAGGCGTCGGCGGCGGCGGTGGCGTCGCCTCCACGCTGAAGCGCGCGGGCCGCGCTACGGTATTGGGCCGGCGCGAAGTGGAAAAAGGGACTTGGGCCTACTGGTTGGAGGAAAGGAGAGAAGAGAAGGATGGGCCGGTGCGAAAGAAAAGGAGAGGGAAGGGAAGAGATGGGCCGGCTGGCTGGCTGGGCCGAATGGCGTTCACCTTTGTTTTCCTTTATCTTTTCTCTTTTCTTTTTCCTGTTTTCATTTCTTTAACCCATGTGCCATGAGTAGCATATTCATGGGGGTCATAGGTAGTCATAGGCTTAGTTGGAATATTATTTCCAATAACATAGTAGGTGTGTTCATATTTATTTATAAACATGATAAATAAATATGACTTTGAGTTGATTTGACTTGAGCAAACAAAAGAACCAATAACTCCAACTCAACTTCAATTTAATAATGCATGAGAAAATAAATACTAATGCACTCCGGGTTATTTTAGGTGGGGTTTTTGGGTTGCAACTACATGGCACAACATCACTCATAGGTCTTTAGCAAAAAAAAAAAAAATTTTGTAACTCGGATTTTTGGGATGTTACGGTCCTACCCTTACGAGAATCTCGTCCTCGAGATTTAAAAAGTAACTCACCCGTCGAAGAGGTAGGGGTATATGGCACGAAGTTCTGACTCCTTCTCCCATGTGGCTTCTCTTTCTGTGTGGTTGCTCCACTGAACCTTGCACATAGGAATTGACTTGCTTCTAGTTTCTTTGGTGTCCCATCCCAGAATCTTGATCGGGTATTCCTTGTATACAAGTGAGTCTTGCACATCTAGCACGTCGGTGGTCACGTGTTGTTGCTCTGGCAGCTTCAGACACTTGCGTAGTTGTGACACATGGAAGACGGAATGCACTCCCGCCAACTCTGGAGGTAGTTCAAGCTTGTATGCAAGCTTCCCAATTCTCTCAATGATCGGGTAGGGGCCTATGTATCTTGGAGCAAGCTTCCCTTTCACATGGAACCGGACGGTGCCACGAAGCGGCGACACTTTGAGGTAGACGGAGTCTCCCACTTCAAATTCAAGGTCTCTACGCCTTTTGTCAGCATAACTCTTCTGTCGGCTCTGAGCGGCCTTCAGATTTGCCTGAACTTGAGCAACACCCTCTTCGGCTTGTTTGATCTTGTCGGCTCCGTGAAAAACTCTCTCACCCGGTTGTGACCACATAAGCGGAGTGTTGCAAGGTCTCCCATACAGAGCTTCAAACGGTGGCATCTTAATGCTGGCTTGGTAGCTATTATTGTAGGAGAACTCGGCGTGTGGTAGACTCTTCTCCCAATCGGTCCCATATTGCAGACACGAGGCTCTAAGCATATCTTCCCGAATTTGGTTCACCCTTTACGTACGGCCATCGGTCCGAGGATGGTAAGCTGTACTATAATCGAGCTTAGTCCCAATGGATCTATGCATCTCGTTGCCGAAACGGGACATGAACAAGGATCCGCGATCGGATACGATGCTTTTAGGGGCACCATGCAAGCGGAGAATTTCCTTGATGTAGAGATCGGCTAACCTGTTCCGCTCGGATTGTCTCCTTGACGAGCAAGAAGTGAGCGACTTTAGTCAAGCGATCAACTATCACCAATATGGCATTGTTTCCATGCGTGGAGCGAGGCAACCCTACAATGAAATCCATGGATATGTCTTCCCACTTCCATTCGGGAACATCAAGGGGCTTTAGCAAACCAAATGGGTCTTTTGTGTTCGGCCTTGACTCTCATGCGGATGTCACATCGGGCCACATGTCCCGCAATGTCTGCTTTCATGCTCTTCCACCGAAGTGCTTCCGAGGTCACGATACATCTTCACGCAACCGGGGTGAATGCGGTATTTGGAATCATGTGCTTCGATAGAATCTCCTTTCGCAAAGCTGGATCAGAGGGCACACAAATTCTGTTATTGCACCAGAGGGCTCCTTGTTCATCTTCTCTGAATTCGGGGTTATACCCACGCTCCATCAGACCACGGATGCGCTGCAAATCCTTACATTCTTTTTGGGCTTCACGGATGCGATCAGTGAGATTGTACTGGATGCGGAGCTCGTTTAGCAGGCCATGAGGTACTATTTCAAGCTGGAAGTCCTCAAGCTCCTGTTTAAGCTCAGGTGGCACGGATTCTGAGATCAGGGTGTGACAGTAGCTCTTGCGACTGAGAGCGTCGGCAACTACATTGGCTTTTCCCGGATGGTAGTGTATTTCGAGGTCGTAGTCTTTGATGAGTTCTAGCCATCGGCGCTGCCTCATGTTCAAGTCTTCTTGAGTAAAGAAGTACTTCAAGCTCTTGTGATCGGTATAGATATCACACTTGTTGCCAATCAAGTAATGCCTCCGAGATCTTCGAGCATGAACGACGCGGCTAGCTCGAGATCATGGGTAGGATATCGTTGTTCATGGTCTTTCAAATGGCGAGAAGCATAAGCAATGACCTTACCATTACGCATCGGCACGCAACCGAGTCCTTGACGGGAGGCGTCACAATAGACTACAAAGTCCTTGCCGATATCGGCAATGCTAGCACGGGGTGGTGGTCGGTCTTTCTTTCGAGTTTGGAAGCTTTGTTCGCACTCGGGCCCACTCAAACTCCTTAGTCTTCTTCAAGAGGTTGGTCATAGGGCGAGCTATCTTGGAGAAGTTTTCGATGAATCGGCGATAATATCCAGCCAATCCCAAGAAACTTCGACCTCGGTCACGAACGGGGTTGTTCCCATTCTTTCACGGCTTCAATCTTGGCGGGGTCTACGACTACACCATCGCCTGAAAGCACATGACCCAAGAAAGCAACTTCCTCAAGCCGTAATTCACACTTGCTAAACTTGGCATATAGCTGATGTAGACTCAATCTTTCGAGCACTGTTCTCAGATGTTCTTCATGCTCTTCAGCAGTGGCAGAATAGATAAGGATGTCATCAATGAATACCACGACGAACTTGTCGAGTACATCCATGAATACCTTATTCATCATGTTCATGAAGTAAGCAGGAGCATTTGTGAGTCCGAAGGACACCACTGTGCACTCATACTGGCCATATCGGGTGACAAAGGCAGTCTTAGGAATGTCTTCCTCCCGGATCTTCATCTCGGTGATAACCCGATCGAGATCAATCTTGGAGAAGTACTTGGCACCTCTCAACTGATCCAAGCCAAATCATCTATCCTTGGCGGGGATACTTGTTCTTGATGGTGACGGCATTCGGATTACGATAATCGATGCACATCCTCATTGAGCCATCTTTCTTTTTCACGAACAAGACAGAGATCCCCGGGGAGAAGCACCGGTCGGATGTAGCCTTTATCAGAGAGCTCCTTCAACTGCTTCTTGAGCTCATCTAGCTCATCTACTGACATGCGGTAGGGTCGCTTAGCAATGGGACCCGTTCCAGGCATGAGGTCGATGACGAATTCCACATCACGGTCAGGGGGCATTCCTGGTAATTCCTCAGGGAAAACATCAGCATAGTCCCTCACCACGGGCACATCATCTACCGTCTTGGGTTGTTTTGGCTTCGGGTTTGGTTGCTAGGGCACATAGGAGGTTGGTTAGGCCGTTCTGGCATGCGGGGTAGGCATCTAACAGCTTGGCCACTAGGATGGGTTATCGAACGTATCCGGGTGAGCAAGATATGACTCCTCGGTGTTTGGTTAACCAATCCATCCCTAGGATAACATCTAGACGGTGGAGGGTAGCGGGGTGAGGTTGGCTAGAAAGGTAAGACCCTCAATGGTGAGTTTCACTCCCTTGCATAAGTGGGTACTCTTGAGTTCTCCTAGGGGCGAGCGGTAATGATAGGTTCTCTACGGGGAGTAACGGTATGTTATGCTCTCTAGCGTACTTAGCGAGATATGTAAGAACAAGTAGCTCCAGAATCAAAAAGTACGGAAGCTTTTGCACCATGTACTAAAAACATACCGTACACCACGTACGGGGGCGGCTCGAGCATCTTACGCGGTCGGGTGAGTGAGACGACCTCGCGGGCGAAGCACGGTCTTGAGTGTTCGAGCTCCCGGGGTAGCGGCCTTCCGGGGGACAGTCCATGACCTTGTGACCCGGCTGTCCGCAACCATAGCAAGTAGGGCCCATACCGCCCGTTGAGGTTGTCGCGGGAGCCCTCCAATTCTTGTTGTTCGGCGCGGGACGACCCGGGCGCGGGGGCGGTTCCCCGCGGGCGGTTCACCACCGGGTTGTTACGGCGAGGGTAGTTGTTGGTGTAGTTACCCCCACCACGACCAGCCGCGGCGCAAAGTTCGAGTGTTGCGGTAGCGGCCTTGCACGGGGCCTCTGCGGCGCTTCTGAGGGGGAGCGCGAGAGGATCCTTCAGGACGACGCTTCCTCTCTTTCTTTTCACGCAGAGCGTCTGCTTCCATGCGAACCTTCTCAATATCCATGCAACGGTCAATGAGCTCTCTCAGTGTACGGCTCTCTGTACCAGCGAGGGCCAGCTTGATGCGGGTACTCAGACCTTCACGGTAGTAGTACATCTTCTCATTCTCATCATCAGCACACGCAGGTGGGGCATAGCGCAGCAGGTTGGTAAAGCGGTTGATGTACTCATGAACCCTCTCATTGTGGATCATAGAGACGTTGCGGAACTCCTTCTCCTTGACCTTCATGGCGCCCTTAGGAATGAAGAAATTGCGGAACTCCTCCACGAACTCATCCCACGAGATGTTGGCAGGGTCCTCGTGGGATTCGCGATGGCTTGTCCCACCACGAGCGACCTCCACCTACAAGCTGGTGGGCAGCAATCCCAACGCACTCCTCATCGGTGCAGGTAGTGAGATCAAGCTTCTTCTCGATTTCCTTCAGCCAATCGTCAGCAACCATTGGGTCCGCATTCAGACCATCGAAGGTGGGGGGACGCAGCTTCAGAAATCCCTCCAGCTTCCGCTGAAAGTCCTCGGGCGGCCCACCATAGCGGCGGTTGGCACCATTGACCAGAGCGGCAAGAAGCTGAGTCTGCTGCGCCATGACCTCAGCTAGGTTCGGCGGTGGCGGTGGTGGAGCATTGCCGCCTCCACCTCCAGGGGGAACCTCCTGCCCACCTCCTCCACCTGGCACTTCCTCTCCGCCTCCTCCAGGCGCATTCCCAGCTGGAACTTCCTCACCCTCATTGTTGACTGGTGGCGGGGTCACTTCACGTCGGTCATCACCGCCCAGGTTGAGATTGCGGCCGCGACCACGTCCACGGCCACGACCACGGGCACCACGTCCCAGGGCTGGCTCGGGGGACGGTGGGCGGCGCTCAAGGCGAGCTGAACGACGGGTTGACATCTGTGACACGGCCATAAGAGTTTAGTACCCATAGCACATTATATAGTTCAATAGAATTAATTGATTTCAACAATTTAAGGGAAAAACATTTATTCTATCCAACACTCATGCAAAGGAGCAATAAAAACCATAAGAAGCGATAAAATCCGATCACTCATTACATGGGTGGAATAAAAATATTATGACATAGTAATAATAGTGCTGACAGGGTTCGTTCTACGCATGGTAACTCATGGGGTACATCATGGCAACTCGCGTCTCACACGACTCATGACTGGAGGCTACTCGGCTATGATAGAACATGATACTTGACCACGCAGGGTCCGACACACTCACACCTACTCCTGGTGGTGAACTGCTGACGGAACGCGCTCGCCAGAAACTCTTATCTCTGTCCTGGTCTTGCGCAGGCGCCTGACATAGGCGAGAGCCTCGGCGTGCTCATCAGTGGGCTTCACTCCAGCAGCTGCGGGGCAGTCCTTGAAGTTCAGAGTCGACTCGCCGAGCTTGAACGTCTCCTTCTGAGGCTGCACGCGCTTGTGTGGGGGCAACTGCTTCTGAACTTCTTCGAGCTCCCTGAGTCGCTTCTTGTCCGACATGGCCCAAGCTTCTTCGGTCAACTTGAGCTTCTCGCGGAGAAACTCGTTCATCCTCATAGTGTTGATGAGGTGACCCTGGTTTCTCACGGCATTGACCTTCTGCTCCTTGAGCTCTCTCTTCAGGGTCAGGTTGCTGTTGCTGAGGGTGTGCATCTGCACTCCACAGCTCCTTGACTGCTCTCGTGCACTGGCTAGGGCTGCACCCCTATCCTGGAGGTCTCTCTGTAGCTCTAGGACCTTGCAATCTAGGTACACATTCCCATTGCCGATGTCGGCGGTCTTGTTCTGGAGGTCAGCTATTTCATCCTTGTGTTTGCTAGCTTGGCAGGCGAGGCGGTCTTGCAGTCTAGCCACTGTCTCTCGCAGCTTGGCATTTTCCTCGATTCCCTTGGCTAGCCACTCCTGGTGATCCCGCAAGAGACCACGGTAGCTACGGTTCCTCTTCTCCAGTCCCTCAATGTACCGATCCTGGTTCACGAGGTGGTAACCAGAGGCACGAAGACGGGGGTCAACCTCATAGGCCGGCTCGGTGAAGGCCTCGACGACTTGCGCTTCGGGGGCAAGCTCAAGGCGGAGGGCCCGGGGAGTAGGCGAAACTCGTCGCCGCCCGCGGGTAGAGGTAGTGGTCTCGCGGTGCGCGGCGGAGAGCTTTGTGGGCAAGCGCTTGAATCCCCTCCTCACAGGTCTCGTCCACCGACATCTCAGTGAAGGCAGTCACCGAGGGCAGGATCAGACTTGCAGGTACTTCCACACTGGTGACGACTTGGCCCTTAATTCCTCCATCTTCCCCTGGCTGTCCTGAGCAGACGTACTTGATCTCATCAACAGGGACGTCTAGGGTCTTCAGCACTCGGTAGAGGGTTAGGGAGAAACCACCAGGCATCTTCCCCATGTAGGTCGGCTTGAGAGTGGGGTAGGGTGGTAAAGGCCCGACCGGAGGGTTTTCTAGGCTTGTCATCTCGGGTTTCAAGGGAAGTTTGGTCAGCAAGTCGATATAAAGATAAGCCATGCATAAAAGAGATGCGGTGGTCGGTGATATAACCGAAAGAAGGTCTCGGCTCTTATACTAGTCGTCCAATCCTAAGGGTCTCGTCCTAGGGTCAAGCATGGAGCGATACCAACCGAAACATCCTCAAATTCCGCGATGGGAATTTCACAGATTCGAGAGTAACACGACGTATAGAATCCATCATATTACAATAGTTCAGCGATATCATTCCATACATCGTCTCGGGAAAATAAAATAGTACGGGTTTACAATAATTTATTACATCGCCGCATTGGCGGAATCAACTGAAAAGTAAACATCCGGAGCAGTGAAGGTAGAAGCGGAAGCATCAACACGATCTCCGAACACTTGAGCGTAGGAACGACACCCACTAATCCTCATAGCTATCATCATCATAGTCGTACTCGTCCTCATCACCTGTTTATCCAAAGTATCGCACGAATTGTACGGCCACATTCCCACCCTATGCTTATTTGTGGAATTGGATGCAATAAAAGTAAATACAGGATATAACAAGGGAACCTATAAAGCCGGGGTTTCCTATGCATATAGTAACCAAGTTATATATATAAAGTTGGTCAAATTTTATCCATTCCCAAATCCATCCTCCAACCCATCCATACCACACACCTCACGCCATACACCCCTTCCACGCCACGCGTGGTCGACATGAACGACTCCCTCTCGTCATGCCTCAGCGGCCCACAACCTCCCAAGGTTCACAGCCGGAAATCAATCCCAACCATACGCACTCATCCAGAAAGATAGAAGACTCCTCTCCTAGTCCAGCAAGCATCACACGGGACTTGGTCCATAGCCGACAAGTCGGCATATGTATCGATCGATCAACCATACACTCTGCAGAGAGGTTTCACTAATCCACAAGATAGCCATCATCGATGCTTGATCATCATCTAGGCGATACCGATCGCCATAAGCCTAGAACGAATACCATCCCCGCCACTCGGCCCCGGCCGCCGAGACCGTGAGACATAGTACCGTGCCAAAGGGGTCACTATGTTGGTTAAGGAGGGTGTGAGCACTCTCGGCCCGTACCTCCCGACACATTCCGCTTACTTCCAACAAGAATGGCATTCGTCCTACCAGATGGTTAGACCGTCTCCCCTCCCATTGGAGAGCGAGTGGAAAGTAATGCGTCCAATGATCCGGTTACTAGCCCTCAGGTCCTTAGGTATTGGCCGAACAGCGATATCTCCCCTGTACGGGCTAATCTTTACCGTGCCGCCACGGCACCACCCTTCCAAGGCTCCACCCCAAGGAGCTCACACCAAGGACACCTCAATCCAAACCCGCTTACCCGCCACAGTACTCACAAGCGGGGATACCCGAGCCGTATCCCCTCGGCAAGACTCGCTCACGGCTCGTCGTGATCCCCTCGTTCACCGACTCAACCCTCACCACCCACCCAAGACTCACGCAGCACGCTCTCCATGATCAAACCACAATATTCCCCCATATAATAGCCATGTCCACCACGCCTCACATCACAGATATAAAGCGTAGTAGAAGTAGTACGAGAGCAAAAGATAGTAAGCGCAAGTCTAGCCTAACAGCGGTAGCAGGGTGATAGTCGAATCAAGGCGGGGCCGAACAAGTATAAAGACTACCATGCAACCTATCACGGAATATAAATGTATTGCGAAAGTAAAGTGTGTTGCAATGCGTAATGGGATCTAAGAAAGTGGATGGGATGTGGCACCTCCGTCGTCGTCGCCTAAGTCCTCCCGGTACTCGTAGTCGTTAAATTCGACTCCCGCTCCTCGTCCGGCTCTGAAACGGTTATTTAATAGTCGCGTCAGCGACTCCTATAGAGTTCACAAAGAAGCAAATAAAATATGGAAGAACCAAATGCACTCATACATAATTTCAGATTATTGTGCTCGATTTACTGAGAATTTCGGTACCTTGATCGTATTTTTCGGAGCTACGAGCAATTAGTTATGAATTTCTGAAGCTGAAATGTATTTAAGAAAATATTAAAACAGGGGTTAATAATATGGGGACACGTGGCGCAACGGGAGGCTGCCACGTGTCACAGAAAGGGCGGCCGAGGTGGCTGATTCTCGCGACGTGGATGCCGACGTGGCGGATGACGTGGCCGATGACGTCGACAACGATGACGTCATGCGACGTCACGGTTGACCGTGTCAACGGCCCAATGGGCCATAAATGGGCCGCAGATGGGCCGAAAATGGGCCTTCAGCGGGCCAGTGGGCCGGACTGGGCCGGGCCGGGCCCGACACGTGGCGGCATAGAAACTCGCCACGTGGCGCGACTGGATCTGGGTCGGGCTCAGCGCACGGCCTCGGTCCACGGTGGACAGGCGGCAGTGGGCGTCCACCGCCAGTGACTCAGTCCATCGCGCACCGGGTTCACAGAGAAACGCAGGGGGCTCACGGGTTCACGGGGGTCGGCGTATGGTAGACTGGGACGCGTGGACCCACCAGCCATGGCTCGGTCCACATGGACCACGTCCACACGCCCGGCACCATCCCCTCCGTCCCCATCTTCACCCCATCGCCAAGTCGGGCGCGCGCCGGAGCGGCCGGCGGCGGCAAGCGGCGCATTGGAGCGGCGGGCGGCGCTCCGGCCCCGGTAGCGAGCGCGCCGGCCGCGACACTCAGCGAGCGCGCGCCGGTGCCCTGTCGACGGCGGGGGCCGGGCACGTCCGTCACGACGGCGGCGGCGTGGCGGCGGTGGACGCTCCGCGGCGCGGGGCAAGGGGGCATCCGGGGGCCTTGGCGAGTGCCGGATCTTCGATTGGTGCTTCAAGACACCTGCTTGACCAGGCGGCGGTGAGCTTCTTGCACGGCGGCGCTTGGTGGCTTGCGGCGGCGCCGGCGGCCATGGTGGCATGCGCGGCGGAGCGTCGGCATGGCCACCAAGGCGTCTCCATCACTTCCCGGTGGTGCTGCGGCGTGCAGCGGGCCGCGGCGCGGCTCGATGGCGCATCCTCGACGCGCGAGGTGGCCGGAGCCGGCCGGCGCGAAGGGCGCCACGGTGGCGCTCCCGGAGCGCCCCATGCGGCCTCCTCCTCCGGTGGCGAGGCAATTCTACACCCTCGGGGGTGTCTCGGTCCCGCGGCGCGCGCATGGAGATGCGCCCCGTCGCGGCGGACATGGCCCCCGGGGTCCGGTGTGTCCAAGTCGTCCGGTGATGGCCGGAATCGAAGACGCGCTCCGCGGCTGGGCATGGCCACGGCGCGACAGACATGGAGGGCGGGACGGCGGCGTGTGGTGGCGCCGCACTCGGTTGGCTGAGGTCAGTCCGTGCTCGTGTGTGTGCGTGTGTTCCAGAGGCCGGCAGCGGCCCTCGACCTCCGCGCCGGAGCGCCATGGTCGGAGAAGCAACGGCGAGGTTGGACTGGGGGCAGTGGTGCTCACCGGCGCGGTCGAGGACGTCGGGGTACGGCTCGGTGTCGCGGCGGTCTAGGGCGTCGGGGTACGGCGTGACGAGGCGGACGGCGACGGCAGCTCCCCGGCGACGCCCTCCTTCTCCCCGCGGCGGCGCACGGCTCCTTCTTCCTCCCCGGCGGCGGCTGCTCCTCCCCTCCTTCTTCTTCTCCGTTCTAGCGATTTAGTGTGGTTTGGTGGAAGCCGCGGGCGGCGGCGCGGTTGGTGAAACCCTACGGGCGCGGGGCTCGGGTTCTTATAGGCGGCGGCGTGTGGCCATGGGCGAGGGGCGTTCATCCTCGGCGTCCGTGCCAATCGGACGACCGAGGGGCGTTGGCGCCTTGGTGGGGCTCGGCTGGCAGCGAGAGACGGCGCTCCGCGTCCACCTTCGCGGCCAAGGCACCGGTAGTGGGGGCAGCAAGGACGGTGTCAGGGCGTGGCCGTTGCGCGCGGGAGAGCGAGTTGCCCACGGCGCGGCGCGCTCTGACACGCTTGTCGGCTCCAGCCGCTCCGCGTCGACGTGGAGGCACCTAGGCCTAGCATTCAAACGCAAAGGATCCGAGGCGGAGGGGCGACGTGGCGCGGCGGCGGCGAGATTCTCCCGCTCGGCGGAAAGCAGAGGAAGGAAGAAAAACAGGGGCGGCCGTACGGAGCATATGACAGGCGGGTCCCGCGCGGGGCCAAGGCGTCAGCGGCAGCGGCGGTGGCGTCGCCTCCACGCTGAAGCGCGCGGGCCGCGCTACGGTATTGGGCCGGCGCGAAGTGGAAAAAGGGACTTGGGCCGGCTGGTTGGAGGAAAGGAGAGAAGAGAAGGATGGGCCGGTGCAGAAAGAAAAGGAGAGGGAAGGGAAGAGATGGGCCGGCTGGCTGGCTGGGCCGAATGGCGTTCACCTTTGTTTTCCTTTATCTTTTCTCTTTTCTTTTTCCTGTTTTCATTTCTTTAACCCATGTGCCATGAGTAGCATATTCATGGGGGTCATAGGTAGTCATAGGCTTAGTTGGAATATTATTTCCAATAACATAGTAGGTGTGTTCATATTTATTTATAAACATGATAAATAAATATGACTTTGAGTTGATTTGACTTGAGCAAACAAAAGAACCAATAACTCCAACTCAACTTGAATTTAATAATGCATGAGAAAATAAATACTAATGCACTCCGGGTTATTTTAGGTGGGGTTTTTGGGTTGCAACTACATGGCACAACATCACTCATAGGTCTTTAGCAAAAAAAAAAAAAAAATTGTAACTCGGATTTTTGGGATGTTACAGTTAGAAAAAAACCAAATATATATACTCCATAATAACTTGTATATGTAAAATACATTGCCAAATACAATTGCAAGTTTGCTTAGCCATACAATAGCCTCAACACTCTAAATTCGTTGATTTCTAGACCCAACAACAGCTCAGTTCCAAATTTGAAACTGCACAACACGTATTGATGTGTAAGTAGTTTGCCGATCCGCCGAGTGTCGAAGATGAAACGATGCGACACCTCCTTCCTCAGCGTGTAAGCATTAGTTTCTATATCTATCATAATGTATTATAAGATTTAGCTGAAGACCTGTATTAGAATTATGAAAAGTTGCAAACACGTAACTCTAGCATATATTCCATCTACATATAACCACAGCTATTTTTATCATCGTTTAGTGATCTAATTATGCCATGTTCGTGTTAATAAACTATATGATTTTCGTTCGTACCCCCATGATTGAAATCCTAGATCCGCCACTGCCAAGCAGCGGCTAATGATCGACGAACGCTCATGCCATCTACCTGTCACCGCGACGTGGGGCTACTCCCTGCCGCGCACTCGCGTAGTCGAGATCAACGGTGAGGTGGTTGAGCACCACAACGTACGAGTCGATCGTCGACGACCCATTCATGCAGGTTCTTCAGCAGGCACAGATGTATATGTGCTTGCACATACGCAAGCATCTCCGCGAAGAAGCTGCATGTATTCATGCATATGTGCGTGCCGCCGCTTTGAATTACCTTAATTTAACAAGAAGCGTGTGCCTTATGAAGCAAACTACAAGGAAAGAGAACTAAGCAGCTCGACTGCTGTTCGAAGCCTGAACCGATTTGTATAATTTTACTCTATCCTTTGTCTACCAGGTGAAGCTTTCTAGACGATAGAGCCACATCTGCCTACCACCACACGGTCTATGCTGAGGCGCAAGTCTTCATCAACTTCTATAAATACAACTCCACGTGAAGAAATAAATAGAAAGCGTCGTGAATGGATCTTATCAAAGAAAAAAGGAGAAACCTATGCCCATCAAACCAAATAAAGGCACCACATACATTTTGCTCAATATATACATACGATACGATGTATCTCTCACAATTCATGTATAGATTTTGATTTTTTTTTTTTGGTAGGTGCTCAACGAAGGAAATTATAACCTTCTAACTGTGGTAAATAGCTCAATGTGAACCATTCATCCGCATTAGTGTTAGTAAAGATAACTTGCTAAACCAATTACCTATTGCTATTTTGTTTTTATCATGTGTGATTAGGGATATCATAAATCCCTACATGGGTTTTAAAACATTTTGTCACTAAAATTAAAGTACCACTAATATATTCTGTTTTAATTAGTGTTTGCCTTCCAAACCTTAGGTCAAATCCCTCCAACTGACATCGCGTATATGCTCATAGAAAGAAATACAGCCGACGAGTGGTACAAAAATATGCTACCTGAGAAGAGGAAAGCTAGGCAGGAACGTGAAAGGTTGTATAATGCGACGGTTGAACGAATGTAGGCAAAGAGAGCTTCCTACATAAGATCGAAGGAATTTCGTGCCAACACTCTATACCAAGATTCCATTGCTTTTTTTTTTTTTTTTTTTTTTTTTGCGATTCAGATTCCATTGCTATGAAAAACCCTATGTTTGTTCCTTCAGTATAATATGTATGCATTTCTTTCAGAAAAATCTTCCATACTTCATGATTACCAAAAGCATGTCGGACATAAAAAATTGGCACTATTTGTTATCATCAATATTACTTTGATTTACCATAAAGGTTGTAAGTGAGCTTGAGAGAATGTATTTGACTTGTGAAAAAGGTTGTAACTGAGATTAGCAAGGGTAGAATCGGACATACCTTGTTTCATATTTGTTTGTTGTTAGGGTTTAATTTTACATTGGAATATTATTAATTTGATTTTAGCACTGTGAACAAAGTGTTGTGAACAAAGTGTTGCATGTCTATCAACCTGGTTGTCGCCGCATAGAGGTGGCCATATATTAGTTTGTTCCCGTTGCAGCGCACGGGTAATTACCTAGTACAACTAAAACATTTCAAATGTCAACATCTAACCGGCAGCACCAAAACCACCCTGCGATCCATGACTACCCGGCTATAAAAGGAAATTCCCACAACCCTCGAAAAGAAATAATCACCGCGTTCCCCCATTAATCCCTGGCCGCGCGCCCGGTGCACTTATCATGCGCGCATGCAAGGAAATTACGGACTCACATCCTATATTTATTTTAATTAAAACATGCAAGGAAATATACATTCCTTTATTCATGCAAAGGCAACCGCAAACACATGAAAGGCAACCGCAAATCAAGTCAGCCTTCGGTCAATCGCTCTCGTCCACGGCGCAGCCGCCTCTCTCGCCCCGTATGGTCAACCTCGCTGTTCGCCGATTGTAGCTGCCACGGCAAGCCGCCGATACGGCGTGTCCGCGACATCGTGCATCGCCCTGTAATGCAGACGCCGCTCCTCCCATCCATGTCTACGGCCGCCGTCTTCCCCGCCGATGCCGCTCCGCCCATCTGCATCCACGGCCGCCATCTTCCCCATCTCCAACCACGGCCGCCTGCTAAGAAGGATGTGAGCAAGGGGAACACAAAGAAGAAACCGGCAAAGGATATATTCATGAAGAATATCGTATATAAAGAGGTTCTAACTCCATGAAAGAGGTAATACATCGATACATTTTTTTCAATATATCTACTTTAGCTTTAAAAATTAATAAACAATTTTTATATGCAGGAACTTTCAATTACAATTTCAACCATCCGCATACTTTAGTTGCAAGGAGTCAGACGCTGTATCTTGGACTTAAAATTTAGGGTTATATTTTAATTATCTTTCTTGGAGACTTATGTAATATTGTTGTTCCAAACAACACAGTTGTAGTAACGCCGCATCTTGGATTTACAATTTAGAGTTATATTTTAGTTACCTTTTTTGGAGATTTACGTAATATTGTTGTTCCAAACAACATGATTGCAGTATCATTTTTAATTAACAATACAACACACACTCATACATATATGTTGCCATGGTATTATATTTCCCGTTGCAACGCACGAGCATTTACCTTGTAGACACAAATAAATGTTTGTGCACGTCTGTCGATCCCCGCCAAGACGACCAAGAAGGGGCGGTGGCAGTCAAAATGGTCACAGCCGTCACCCAACTCCGCGCAGAGGATGGCCGCGTCCCCATTCCCATCCACATACGAGGCATCCAAATGCAACTGCCACCTGGGCAGTTCCCGCAGCTTGTCGGTGATGGGATCCCACACAAAGAGATCCCCAGGGTATCGACGGAGCTCAGCTTGGAATGGAGGACGACGCGGCCGTGGCACGAGTGCACGTCTCTCAAGTTGCGGCGTTCCGTGTGATCATGGAGCCGTGGAGGCAAAATGACGGCGAGGGGACGAAGAAGCGCTCCAGTACGGGCGGCGCTGGCCGACGACAGGGGCGGAGACAATGAGGGCCGGGCAGGGGCCTGGGCCCCCTAACGTTGCATAGTATTCAGTACTATTTTTAGTTTTTCTCACTAATTACTAGAGGTTATAAATATACAGACTTTACTAACTAATTTTAGATTGCTTTTCTCAAATACATCTTTTGATTACCTAATATTAAGTGGCCAAATAAAAAAATATGATGTGAATTGTTGATTTATGAAGAATGTCCCTTCAATTCTCATCTTCAATTTAAATATTTACTTCCTTCGTCCTGTAATACAGTCTCTTGCAACAAAAGATAACTTCAGGGAATCATTAAATGCTATGAACCTATAGAGTGAATGAACTCAATAAAGAAATTTTAAAAGTCATAATGTAATGTATTTTCCAGGATGGAGGGAGGAATAACATTTTTCTAAGATGATGAGATTATAGATGATTTTTTATTATAGTTTTTAAGCCAACATCAAATTTCGTAATTTTTAAGTTAACATCAAGGTCTAGCGAGGGTACACAGTTAACGTCCAGCCCCCTATATCTGAATCCAGGCTCCACCCCTGGCGGACTAAGCCCTGCAACGGCAGCGTGCCGTGAAACTCGCGGAACCGACGCCGGAAGCCACACCCGCAAATGAGGCGGCACCACCGCTTACTGACGAGGGCGGCACACACGAGGCTCGCCGGGTCATCAAGTGGGATGCGAAAAACACTTCTTCGAGGAGCTCCTTCCCAACAGCACCGCCGACATGGGTAGCTTGCTGTTTTGGTCGGACCCCAGTACCGCAGCCAGATGGCCGGCCGACGGCCGGACACGAGGGCGGCAGTGAACCGGACAAGTGAGAAGGAGGGTGCTTGAAGGGAAATTAAAGGAAGGGAATGAGAGGATTTGGATCTGCGATGGGAGTTGGTGGCGGCGCCGGCTGCTGAGAATCTGGATTGGCGATGCCTCGATCCCTCTCACTTGTTGAGGCACCTCATCCCCTTCTTCATAACACATTGTTGGTGACAATGTCCCAATAACTCGCACCACTGCAACTCCACCCTCTCCTGGGCCGACTACTCTGCACTGATGACTCCATCTGCCATAGCGCCCTGCTTGACCCCTGCTTCATCCGAGTGTTTCGTGGCTACCCTGCAAGCAAGGACGACTGACCCTAGAGAAGTTTGTTCTTTCAACACCATCCGGGTTGCAAGAGCATGTTGAAGTGTTTTACTTATTTTACACAGATGTAGCAATTGTTTCATCTGGATATTACAAAATTGCATCTAGTTGTTACATATATTGCAATGTTTTAGGGGATATATCACATATGTTACCGTTACGACCATTTCCGAGCACGCCATCCCGTTCTGAGCAAGGATGTCATGGTGCCCTAAGCTTGGACAGGAGGCCACCTCGGACCTTTAATGAGTTGCCACTTTCGAGCATGGACTTCAACATAGATACTGTTACGGGTGCTGAAGATAGACAACATTTAATGATTTTCATATTCATGCATAAAAATAAATGGAGTGATGAAAGATACAGAAGAGATGTGGAGCATGCCTCAGCAATATGGAAAAGCCTGCTGGTGTTGCAAACGATAAAATCAATTGGTGAGCATGACTTGTAAAAATAATTCTCAACCTTTGTGAAATTAAACCGAGGATCAGCAGTTCCTAGGCTGAGGAAAACCAGTAGAGCATCCTCTGTATTCTGAGTTTCTGAACCTTATTTTTATTCTTATCGGTGTTGTTGCCACTCAAAGGCCTCAAGGTCAGGCTCAATGTTGTTCGTGAATCATGCTTCCAGTTCACACATCCTAATTGTAATATTTGCAGGGAATGTTAAACGAAGCAATCAATTCAACTATATTATGCAAAACATTCGAGTTAGTAGCTTAACATATATATATATATATCAGAAATAAATTTCCTTCTTCCCCGATTCCTTGTAAAAGTAGGAAGAGAAAATATCCACAACCAATCACAGAATTTCATGCCATACTTTCATACAAGAGGAATGAAATATCATTCTCATAATTTGATTGCAAACTCAAGTTCCCAAGCACAAGGAGAGGATAGCCCTGATTCAGTTTGCATCTTGCAAATGAGCCCAAGAAAGAACGAGGTACTAAACTCCGAATAAAGAGACTACTAATTGTTCCCTGATACGAATGATCCACAAAGCATTTAGCCCTGCGCAACAAGAGCAGCAGCAAAACGCAGAGAATTATATGTATTATCCTACTATAGACCAGATGTCTATCCTAATAATTTCCTTCTTGGTTCAGAAAACCTTGCGCACTTATAATTTGGACTTCTCTTGTGCACTTGGCTCACCGGCTCCTTGTCTCTCCTTTCTAGAGACTGCTCCCAGTACTGCAGAAAAAAAAAACAAAATATGACTAGTCGATGGCAACAATGATTAAACAAGAGCCACCAGATTGCCTCCAGTGGCCTACCAAACAGCACTACCTTATCATCCAATCATTGGTAACATATCGACAACAGCATTACGATGAAATGAAACTAGCTAGTCCAAATCTAGAAACATCTCATTTATGTGTATGATGCAAATAGATAGAAATTCGATTATGACTTGCATTAATTTCCTTAAAGAAAAGAAAAAAACAAATTTTATTTATACTCATGACTCAAGTTGGCTAATTTTGACTGACAAACTTCAAAAGAAAACCCTTCAAAAAATTTTGAGTCGTCTCTAAACTCTTTTCTCCGTCTCATCTCGAACAAATTGACTTTATTAAGTGACACTCTGGAGGCCAAATGGCCAATACAAGCTCTCATACTTTGGATAGTTCAATTGTTCAGGGAAGATTGCCTCAGGGTCAGGGACACATCTCCTATGCAATAAGTTCTCCTGTTCAAAAGGAAGAGTGTGTCCACAAGACACTAACAATGAACCATCTCTTTGCGTTGCTATAATTGGACCTCCCAGCGAACTGGCAACAACTAAGGTTTTTCCAGCACTATTTGCTCTGTATTAAAGTGGTTTTCTTCCTCGGGTATGAACATAGAATAGCATCTGCTACTGTCATTTTCATGTTACAACTTTCATTTTCATTTTTTCGCTGCACATTTTTTCGCTGCACAATGTTGGTATATTTGGATATTCTAGAAAGAAATTAACAGATAAGGGCTTAAGACCTGTAATTGAAGCCAATTTGACATGCCAGGGTGGATTACCAGTATGTTATTTGCCAACTTCTCATATTATATATTTCTTTTTTCTTAGCAGTATCTATACTATTTCCCTTTACAGCTTTGACACCAATATAAATAACATTATAGCCAACCCATTCTTATCCCGCCTTTAACACTGCCAAGCATGGTTTTAGACCAAATGATCTGTTGTTTAGGTTGGTGCTTGACACCGCTTTGCTTCTTCCAAAGTTTCCACTGCATGTACTAACTTGCTTTTACTGTCCCTTAAAAAAAGGAGAAATAGCCATCTTCGTCCCTAAACTATTGCGCAAGGCTCATTTTAGTCCCTCAACTATCAAAACGTCTAATTTAGTCCCTAAACTATCTATTTTAGATCAATCTCATCCATCCCTATTAGTTAACCGCCACATGTCCCTGGGTGCATGCAAAAAGTCATTGGTACCCTTCTACTTTTTCTTTACGAGCCGTCATGTTGACGGCGTTCCCGTGCCTTGTTTATTTTCTCTCGTTGCCGTTTCCCTCTTCCTGTCTTGTTCGGTTGTTCCTCATGGAGGCATGTCCAAGGTACAGCCTAAGTATGATTTACCTAAATTAGTTTTGCTATTCATAGTCTGGCCATAAGAGAAGACTGATATCTTTTGGAGAGAGCGCTCAAGCATCTGCCAAAGTGCTCAAGCATTTGCAAAGGCAACAATTAGTGTGCAAGGTGGGAGTGCATTTGCAAACATCCAGTCCTCATCACTTGGACGTGGAGCAGCAGCAAGACAGAGCAACTCTTCTCAGAAAAAGCATCAACACGTTTGGTGCATTCAAAGAAAAAGTTGTAGTTTCAAGACACTAATATTAATGCCTCTGTATAATGCAATCATTGTTTATGCACTCGTTTGTTTCTACATCCATTATTAGGAATTTGTTTCTGCATGTTGGCCTACCAGGAATTTGTTTCTGCATATTAGCCCTGTCCTGAGGCCTGATAGCAACTAGTCACATTTTGAGACGATATCCTTGACGATTTGGAACCAACCGTCTTGTGTATATGTATATATATATGCTTTCTGGAACCAAACCTCATACGTAAGCTTCCATCTTTTGCTTCTCTAAGAATCACGGGCGCTGAATGGGCAGGGAGGAAACGGAGGATGCCGTCAACCTGGGCGGCTGCTTAAGGATGAAAACAGGGGCACCAATGACTTTTTGCATGCACTCAGAGACACGTGGCGATCAACTAATGGGAATGGACGAGATTGACCCAAAAATAGATAGTTTAGGGACCAAATTGGACGTTTTGATAGTTGAGGGACCAAAACGAGCCTCGCCCAATAGTTTGAGGACGAAAATGGCTATTTCGCCTTAAAAAACATAGTTTTACTATCGTACAAAAATAAGGCTTCACCAAACTAATAATGTGCCCTGATGTTTATTGTGAATGCAGTGAAATTATTGATGACAAGTTAAGTGAGTTCCTCAAAAGGACGTATTATGTAGATGCCGTAGATGACAACAAAGAAGGGATGGTTAGATTAGATTCTAGGATGCCATAGATAGAGGTACAATTTTATCTTATAACTGTTTTATGAATCATTTTGGGAAACTTGAAATAGAAATCCCATTCAATGGTTACTTAATTCCTTATTTCAGCCACCTCATTGTACCACTTATTGCCTTTCTAAATTTCTATAACCTAACATGTCAAAAAGGTAGAATCAGGAAATGATTCGTATGCATATAGCATGTTGTTCTGTCAAATGTCCCAGTGGTCCACCCTATTCTGATCACTTTTATAGCTATTTATTCTGCTCACTGATTATAGTGAAATGCAACATGATTTTCAGGTCTCCACCTTTTTGGCAGATACAAATCCGAGTTAGGAGACTCCCAACCTTGCTTACTGAATCTGTTTCATATTCACAGATGCGACACTATTGTGCAGAGGATGGTCGGGATGAGTAAATAAATTAATAGATGTGAGTCTATTATGATTACCCAGGGAATCAGAGGACTTCATGGTCCATGAGGATGACTATATGTTGCTCCAGCATAATAACATCACTGCCATCTATCGCCCAAAGCCTGTATTTTTTTTTTAGTCATAGTTTGTTGTCCTGTTCCAATTTTCGTGAGCATGTTTATGAAGGCTGGTCCTGTTGTCTTCTTGCAGGGAGGTTATATCTGACTGTTCACTCCCAATAATGTGTACTGTTTCTTATATGTTAGATTTTTTTCTTAAATTGGTATGTTAGTTGAATGGTGAAATAGGTTGATTTTACCATTCTTTCAGGAGATATATCTGGAAAAGGTTAAGTCAGCATTTGGTATAGAATTATCTCAGAGAATTTATATTTTTGCTACCCTTACGGTGGCCTTAGCTATGCACACCACAAATAATTGATGCATATATGTTCTTCAGGGAACAAAACCAATTATGCCAGCTCGCCCTGCTAGCCCGCGGCAATTGCCGCGGGGTTCATGCTAGTAACCATGTATGTTTCTCTCCTGTTGTATAGATGTAGGCATGTAGCATCTAGGCATTCTAAAGATAGCATATTTGTCCTATAATCAGAACAGAAAAAAAGACAGGTAGGAGTAATCCACCTGTTTTTACAAGAGATTCCAAAATCATTCTTTATTAGCACATTGTTCAATCCAATGTTTTTTGAGGGCATATATGCTGATTGCAGAGACCACATTTTCATAATTAAACAGTAGATAGAGAACCATTGTGCAAATTAAAGGGAAACCTAGAACATACAAATATGTACCTGGAGTGCAGAAGCTCATGAAGGGAACCGCTCGACTGACGCCAAAGCTCTCTCGTACCAGCTTGGCTCTCCCAGACATTAGATTGAGAGAGAAAAGCCTATCATCATTGCATGACCATATGAAAATGACTCCACCAGCTCCAGTATCTGCAAAGCCAACCACATTGGTTCATCCGAGCTGTGTTTTAAGTAGCTTATCAAGGTCTATGACTCTGCTCTGTGCCCATCTTGCATCTTCATCAGGACCATGCTCCATTGACCACAGATGTAGTTTGGGCATTTCAGACGTGAACTCAGTGAAGGCAAATCCTAATCTCCCACCCTCCATAACCAGTAGCGTGGCCTGCATGTGGAAGTGTTTTTGGAGCACACCATCTAATGGTATGCGAATCCAAGACAATTCTCGTGTCAGCAAATCATACTTGAGGATAGCAGGTTTGTCGGGGCTCATCTTGAAGTAGACTGCACTGCCGATGAGGACGCTGTTCCCCTTGTCGAAATAACAATGGCGCTGCTCGGCATAGACGGGATCGCTCCACCTACCAGCTTCAGATGAGTAGACGCAAAGGAATGTTCGCCCATTCCGGTCAGGCCCCACGAACACGACCATGAAGGGGCCACGGTGACAGTCGAGATGGTCGCAACCATCGTCAGCCACCGTGCCGGCGCAGAGCACGGCCGCGTTCCCCTGATCACACGAGTAGGGTGAATACAGTGGCCATCTGGGCAGTTTCCTCAGCTCGTCCGCGATGGGATCCCACACGAAGAGATCCTCCTCCGGGGCAGCCACGGCGCCTCTCGGCGCGGAACGGAGGAGGACGCGACCGTGGCACGAGTGCACGGCTTCCATGCAGCGGAAGCGGGGTCGCCATGGTGCCGCGGCTTGAACGATGACGTCGGCACAAACAAGCGGTCCGGCGCGGTACGGTCGCGCAGGCACACGAAGCCCAGCAGCGGTGGCGCGCCGCCGTGGAACTCGCGGAACCGGCGCCGGAAGCCACGCCCGCAGATGAGGCGGCACCATCGCTTGCTGACGAGGGCGGCGTGCACGAGGCTTGCCGGGTCGTCGAGCGGGAAGCGGAGGAGCACGTGTTCCACGATCTCCTCCGGCAGCGCCGTCTCCGTGGCGCTTGCCTGCTTCTTGATTGGACTCGGATCCATAGCCCGGCAGCCGGATGCGAGGGCGGCGGTGAACTGGAGAAGTGAGAGGGAGATTGCAGATACAGATCCCTGACCTGCTACTTGAAGGGAAAGAAAGGGGAGGAGAGGATCTGGATTTTTTTTTTAATGCCTCTCATCTAAGTACAGCTGTAGATTCTGTTCGGATACAAACACACACCACCACACACACGCACACCTCACACACACACATGTATTCAAACAAACCTACAACTATATCTAGATCATGAACGCAGCTGAGAGGTACTCGAAGATCACCAGACTCCGAGTGTGGCGGGCAAGTCACTTGACCATTGTGGCACGTCTGCGCGAGAGGCTGTCCTGCAAATAAAACGGGGAAAAACCCCTATTGAGACACGCAAGTAGCGAACCCAGAGTTCGAACTTACGTGGGCTGACCGAAACACTGACGGTCTAGCCATCCGAGCTCTGCTCGGCTCTCGAGAGGATCTGGATCTAGGAGGGCAGTTGGTGGAGGCCGAGGATTCGGATCGGCGGTGCCGGCATGGCTGGCAAAGGGAAGGGGATCGAGGGGAGGAGGAGGGGATGCGTGCTTTGGCAGGTAGGGCCCAAGAACAGTGAGAGTGGAACCGGATTCCAAGAGGGTACGCAGGGGACAAGTGCTGCTAAAAAATTCTCTAAAACAAGTTTTCTATTTTTCCTTTTTTTTCTCTTTTTTTAGAAAAGGAACTAGGCCAATTGTGCACAGAGCCATGGAGTATAAGCAACCAAGTATTTCCTCCTTTCAAAAAAACAACACATCTCGCTTTTGAGGAATCAAATCTTTTCAAGAAGTGATTAGGATCTTAGATAAAATATCATCATTTGTATTCTTTGAATAAGTTTACTATCAAAATATATTCCATTATTGATTTAGTGCACTAAGGTTGTGTTTGATAAAATTTAATTCACTAGGTTGTGTTTGATAAAATTTAATTCACTAGATTTTTTGGCTTGAGCTTTAAAGTTGTATTGGTAAAAGTGAAATGATTTGCTCAACAACTTCCCATGATAGATAAAAATGATTAAATGTGCCTAGCTTCTTTTATTTTATTTTAATTTTGCTTTCTTTATATATTTATTTATCATTTGTTTGTTTCTCTATTTCCACCTCATCCCATTGTTCATCCCACCATCGGCGACTCTATCTATCCCTATCTGCGTCTGCATGGCTGTGTATTATGTTCTGTGCCTGATATGGGTCAAGCTAAGATCCGATCCGTTGCAAGATCCGTAAGAAGTGGCCCATTAAGTTGAGAGACCGTACGGCCCTTGGGACTACGCAGCCCATTATTGTGCCTAGGCATATGGGCCGTGGTCCTTGGCGTTGCCCAGAACAATTGGCCTATAGGCGTGGGCGTGGCTGAGCCGACCACCGCCGCCGGATGACGCACCGGTGCCGCGGCCCGCCGGCGACTGACCTCCATCACCGCCACACCCGCGACGATCTGCAGATCCGACGTGCCTGCAAGACTACAAGGGTGCTCCGCGGCTCTGCCGCAGTGCCACGCCTGCGGTGGTGACTCAGCGGCAGCCCGGCGATGTGAGTTCCTTCCCCTTCGACTTGTTCGGCACTTGTTCGGCGGCTGGCGGCCCTAACCTCTATCTATCGATCTAGTCTTGTTAATCTTTCGATTCGGTTCTTGACTTCTTGTATGTTTCTCCTTTCTCCCATCATCTTCCCCCAAGTAGATGGCAACAGCAAATTCGAGCAGTTGTAGTGCCGCTGCCAGCGTTAATTTCTGCTGATTATTTAAAATTTTGATGAAACGAATCCACGATTTTTTATTTTTTATTTTTGGAAAAATGCCGTGTTCGCGTGTCCATATCCGTGCTGGGTCCGATCCGGCCAAGGAGCACATCTTTGCTGATGTTTTCTGGTGGTTGTTATCAGTGTCCTGAGAGGTCAGTGGTTCTGCTGTTCTGCTCCTGGGTTCTGTAGTGACCCCAGTGGCATAGCTAAGGCCTTCCGCAGTGTAGTCTTTAAGCGATGCCCGAAACTGCAGGAGTGGAAGCTTTGTTTGTAGGTATTATCAACTGCAATGACTGAGTGACCTTAGTGCACTTTTGGTCAATTAGTACAGCTAACATTTACTCTGTGCAGATATATATACAATATAGTAGTCTGCTGATATATATGTTCACTGCAATTTATGTGTAGGCTATTCTGATATGGGCCTCTGGAAGATGTTTGCGTTGTTTGCCAATCCATGGTAATGTACAACCCAGATCATGGTCGACTTCTAATTTGGGACACTGATCTGGGGACAATGAGCCGAATCGTGACACTACATGGAATTATCTTAGGCAAACATGATCGGATCACTGGGTCACACAATCTGCTATCTGGTGGCGATCATCATCACCATACCGCTGCGTGGAATTGTTTTAGGCTAACATGATCAGATCACTGAATCATGATTCTACAATCTCTTCTCTACGTTTGATATGATAAATCACATCATATAGAAAGTATTTAGTATGGATTTATCATGAAATCATGCTGTTACGGTTACTTAGCTCAAACAGGGGATTCAGAGCCCCTAGCATATTAGTAGTAAGGACTGCACAAATAGCTGCCAATTTTCAGCGTTCACATATGGGTGAACAATGAACACACTAGTGAATCCTCCACCACAACACCTGCACTCCATCTCCTCGTTGCTTATTTCATTCTTTTTTACTTGTTGCTGAGAAAAATCTATTTTTTATTTTATTTTCACTGTGCAGATAGAAGTGGGGCTTGTGTGGATATGAAGGAATAAGTGTCCATCTTAAGAGAATTTGGAACGACAGAGGGCATGGAAAACCTGCTACCTGAAGAAGTACTCACCAACATCATCCGCTGTCTTGCACCACGCTACCTTGCCATATCCCGCTGCGTCTGCAAGACCTGGTGTACCATCATTGATGCCCACAACCTTCTGTGTGTGGAACTCCTCCCACGGTCGGTGTGCGGAATCTTCTTTAACTTTAATGAGTTAAGCCTGTCAGAATTCTTCTCCCTCCCCTCAAAAGGCCCAACGGTATCTGGCAACTTTGACTATTTGCCTCTCAGCTCCCGCATCATAGGCCACTGCAATGGGCTTCTCTTGTTTCGCAAGTATGTGGTTAACCCAGCCACACGACAGTCAGCACCACTGCCCTCATGCCCAAGCCCAAATATGTTCATAGAGCACTTTTTCCACAGGGAGTACCTTGTCTTCGACCCCACATTGTCACCGCATTATGAGGTATTCATGATCCCTGAGATCCAACGACCCAATGTGAGGTATAACATGTTGAATTCAGATGACAAGTTAGACCCTGCAATAGAGGAATTAGAATGGCCACTGTCGCCTTGCATCCTGCATGTGTTCTCATCAAGGACAAAGGTGTGGGAGGAGAGGTCGTTTGTTCGAGAAGGGGAGGCTGCAGGGAATGTTGCTGACATGAGGTTGGATCACCCATATGTTCCAGACACTTCTGTCTATTGGTGGGGAGTACTTTATGTATATTGCCAAAACAAGTTTGTTATGAGGTAAATACTCACTTCATTGGCATTGGCATTCATCTTTGTACCTAGTAATGAAACGAGAATTCAATTGCCGTTTATTAATATTTCTCAAATATTTGATTCTTGTAGAATATCATTATCCAATGGGAAATATCAAGTAATCAAGCCACCTTTAGATTGTGAGGGGATGGCATACACAAATCTTTATTTGGGAAAATCAGTGAAAGGGGTGTACTGTGCTGTGCATCACTTGGCATCCCGTTTTTCGATCTATATTCTTGATGAATCGAGTGGCAAAATGGAGTGGGTATTCAAGGATTCGTGCAGTATTGAGCCATGTCAAATAATTGACGGTCCTGGACCCTGGACTTTACAAGATATTAACAATCAGGAGCAGGGATTTGAGTATAAAGATGGTAACAATGAGGCAGTGGTAGAGGACAGGTTTGAAATGGGACTCAGACAATGATAACGTTATTGAGACCAACAGCAGGGGCAAGTATAACTCTGGTGGTTATATTAATTTTCTTATTGCCACCAAAAGGAAGGGCAGATATAACTCTGGTGGTTATATTGATTTTCTTGGATTTCACCCTTATAAGGAGGTTATCTTCTTGAGTGATACGCTGAGAAGAGGATTGGCCTACCACTTAAATAGCTCAAAGATTCAAAGACTTGGGCAACCTCCGTCCAACAAACTATGGAACGGAGGTGGGCATTCAGCCAGTTATACATGAGTCTTCTCCATACACACCTTGGATGGGATGGTTTCCAGAAGACAATTAATTTCATCTGGTAGATTACGATGCATTGCATATGAGGCATTGGTGCCCAGGACAAGCTGTGAGGTGCAACTAGAGAGTTCGTACCGGCTGAGTTTCTCAAGCAGCATGTTTCATGCAGAGCTAACTAGCCTGTTAGCGGTGGTGAACATAGCTGGGGCTCAGACCTCCAGTGAATGGATGATGTAAATATATTAAGCGCGGCGGCGGTTAGAATGGCAAATGGCAACGCTTTTAACTGAAGCCAATCTCCAAGCTATATTTGCTTCACTGCTGTACCCCCTATCTGTATCTGCATGGCTTTGTTTCTGTTTTGCGCCTGATGATTTGTAATTTGAAGTGTACTCCCTCCATCCAAGAAAACCTGCAATTGTCGCATCCTGAGCAGTCAAATATCGCGAACTGCGACTATAATTATATGAAAAAAGTATATTAACACTTGTGAGACAAAAAAAAAAAGGTTAGATTAGTTATGTTTTTGTGGACGGAGGGAGTAGTCTGTTTGTAATCTGAAGGTGAATTGAATTCTGAAAGGACAACACGAAGCATTTGCATTGGCACTCCCATTCTTCTACTTTAAAAAGAAAAAAGAAATCAAAATGTGCATGAAAAGATCAACCAAAGATACGAGTAATGAGTGGATACATGATGCAAGGAAGTATAGTTGCTAATGCAAGCAAATTTTGGGATGAAAAGGCATTTCTGTGCAAGTACAGAAAAAGAAAAAAAAAAGAGCATAGGAGGCGGGAGGCTTTGGAGCATAGTATATAGAAGTTTTGCCATCTTTGTTGGCACTAAATAAATTCCGATAAATTTTAGCTTTTTTTTTACAAACCACTATTAAATTAAATTTGTTAAAATCTGTGGGCTTTTTAACCTGCTGCACAGGACGTTTTGGCCTTGTTTAGTTCCCAAATTTTCCCCCAAATTTCACTATGCAAAAAGAAGATTCCCCATCACATTAAGATGCCAACAAATACATAAATGTAGATAAAACAAAATACTAATTACATAGATTAGTTGTCTTTTCGAGACGAACATTTTGAACCTAATTAATTAATATTTGAAAAAAATTCATAAATACAAATGAAATACTACAGTGAGAAATCTTTTACTACGCATAATTTGGACCTACCGATTCGGTGGAACTAAACATAGGCTTGATTTGAAGGGGAAGTGAGGAGTCCGATAGCTGAGAAGCTGCGAGTGAGTAAGTCGCCCTCCCTCCCTCCGCGTGCATCCGCCTCCTGCTGCAGGCCCTCCTCCGCGTGCTCCTCACTACCCGACCCGCCGCCCCGCAGTCTAGAACTTTCCGCCGGCCGGCCGTCCGCGGTGCGCCCACCCGCCGCAACCCATGGCCGTCGTCGAAGAGGACGCGGCGGCGTCCGCAGATCCCGCCTCCGCCGCCGCCGCCGCCGCTTCCGATCCCGCCGCTGGTGAGTAACCGAGTCCCCCTCCTCATCGCACGCGGGCACTGGCGCCGCCACCGCCACCTCCCTACTACCCCTCGCACCCCCCACGCGTGGCTGGCTGGCTTGTGGTGCTCAGCGAATCGAGTGGTGTTGACTTCGTGATTTCGAAGGGTCAATTCAAGTTGGGCATTTTTAGCAACTTTATTACAGCGAGGCAGTTTCCGATTCCACCAGCGATTTGCCAATTCAGAATCCACTGCTGTTCCACTACAGCTTCCCTGAATGACCTGTAATGTAGTGGCTAGACGATAAAATTCAGGATCTGTGTCAAGACGGACGGTGACTCCGAGAGCAACCTCTGAATGGTCATCTTGATTTCTGCTTTTCTGATCCACAGGCTCCAGTGACAACGAGATCACAGTGGAAGAGGCTTCTTTCGTGCATTCCGAGCCTCCCCAGGATGGCAGCGCCCCACCTGCGGTGTCCTCTGACGTGGAGGTCCTCCATGACAAGGTCAAGAAGCAGGTCATCAAGGAGGGCCATGGTGACAGGAAGCCCCTCAAGTTCGCGACGTGCTTTGGTGAGTATTGCTAAGTTAAGTGGTTTGGTCCATATGCTCATGCTCCGGATGTCGTGTTTTAGGAGGAGCTTATATGTGTTGTGCCTGCCCTGTTTCTTACTCTATAATAATGATATCCTGTATGTATTCTTTGTTTGAGCGATCATGGTCATGAGATGCTTATGGCCTTGTTCACACTGCGTGCGAAAAGCAGCTTATGACTGAAATGGACCAAATTCTCTTTTATATCTTTTGGCATGCTGCTTTCTCACCAAAAGACAGTAACTACCTTGGCAAGTAAACTTTGTGGAGTTTTATAGTGCTTACATCTTTCTGATACTCTTTTGCATTCATTGAGTGCCAGTATCTTTCGACCGTACCTATTCAGATTGTAGATCTAATACTGATGTCAATTTTGAACATCAAGATTCATAATTTTTCCATTTTCCCAAAGTGTTCTCATTCGTTGAGTACTGATACGGCAACACCTATTGATTTTGATGGTCTATGATTATGTCACATTTCAAAGCTTCAGATTTTAATCCTGTCTTGTCCAAAGTGGCCTAATTCAACCGTCACATGCTAATTTATTCATCTTTTTTTTTTCCTGTTGGGTGGAGGCATGCATATGGTCTCTTTATTTAGCACACATGACAAGTGCTTCAAAGGAGAACAGCGGTGAATTAATTTTTCTTTTCTAAACTTGGTGTTGCAGTGCACTATAGAGCATGGGTCCAAGGATCATCGCATAAATTTGAGGATACCTGGCAAGAACAGCATCCAATTGAACTAGTACTCGGAAAAGGTGCCACAACAATCACCTCACTTATTTTATACTCAATTTTTCTCTGCTTCATGCACTTCATCCATCAATTCCATAAATTCAAATAGCTTACTTTGCATGCCGTTATGGTTTTGTAGTACAATGATGATGGTTCTTAGTGAGGATTCTGTATAACCAGTTATCCTGCCAGTAACTTGTCATGCCTGCTACTAATGGTTTAATATGTTGTAAGATGAAAGTGAAATATGCATAGTTAGTTCTGATTTGCACCCTTTTTATGTTGCATTGCCAGTAAGCCTGCAGGTATTGGGTAATTATCTTGGAATTATATGGGCAACCTCAATAGTACAACAGTGTTTATCATTGATAATTGCCTATGGGGTAACTTTCTAAAGCTTTCTCCTCTGTCAACAGAGAAAAAACAACTGTCTGGTTTAGGCATTGGTGTTAGCAGCATGAAAAGCGGGAGCGTGCATTGTTGCATGTTGGTTGGGAGCTAGGCTATGGCAAAGAAGGAAGTTTTTCATTCCCAAATGTCCCTCCAATGGCAGACCTAGTTTATGAAGTTGAACTTATTGGATTCGATGATGTCAAAGAGGTAGGCAAACAAAGTTCTGCTGCCTCCACCCCACACAACACTTTATTATTATTTCGGAGAGTAGGCTGAGATTATTCATATCAGTTAGCATTACTTCTTAACAAATCATGATAAACTGTGAATCAGGGTAAAGCCCGAGCTGACATGACAGTTGAAGAGAGGATTGCAGCTGCAGACAGGAGAAAGATCGAGGGCAATGAATATTTCAAAGAAAAGAAGCTTGAGGAGGCCATGCAGCAATATGAAATGGTTAGTGGCATGCTATACTTTGGACACGATTAAAGTTAGCAGCATATTCTGATTTCAGTTGACCTGTTTTCTCTTACAGGCGATTGCATACATGGGAGATGATTTCATGTTTCAACTATTTGGAAAGTACAGAGACATGGCCTTGGCTGTGAAAAATCCATGCCATCTCAATATGGCTGCATGCCTAATCAAACTGAAGAGATTTGATGAAGCTATTGCGCAGTGCAGCATTGTATGTTACTCTACCATGCCCATGAATACATTCAGTCTTCAACTAACGATTTACATTCATTTTTACAGTATACGAATACGACTTTACATAGACCTTCACAAACACTATACCTACTTGTATGTTTAGATAATAAAAGCATGGCAATTTTTTAAATGATGTAAAAAAACCCTGTAGCAACTAAGCTCATATGGCCAAAATGAATTTAGATATCAATATGCATGATTCTGCATTACAGTTATCAAACAGCTGATTTGCACATTTTCAGCCCTTCTTTTTCAAAAGGTGTTGGTCCCATGATGTTTGATGAATTGAACAATCCCATGGTCCTAAAACAAAAGCCCTGCTTTGTCTGGAAAAAAAGGGAAAAAAATACTATTTGATGGATGATACTTTTTGCAACCATATTCTTCAGGTTTTGTCAGAAGATGAAAGTAATGTGAAAGCACTGTTCAGGCGAGGAAAAGCTAAATCTGAACTTGGCCAGACAGAATCAGCGAGGGAAGATTTCCTCAAAGCCAAGAAGTACTCCCCAGAAGACAAGGAGATCCTTCGGGAGCTTCGTTTGCTCGCAGAACAAGACAAGGCTCTGTACCAGAAGCAGAAGGAGCTCTACAAAGGCCTCTTTGGACCGAGACCTGAAGTGAAACCAAAGAAGGCAAACTACCTCGTTGTTTTTTGGCAGTGGCTGGTGTCATTTTTTCTTTATCTGGTTAGGATGTTCAAACGAAAGAACGAGTAGTATAGTTTACCAGAAAATTATGTAGAACCGGTGGCCAAGATGACCATGCTTGTACTAAAAGATTGAATTTTCTGTAGAGTCCATTGATCGGGATAAATAGTTGTTATGAACACTCCACGCTGTTGTGTACTGGTCACCTTGGAGCCATACCCATGCATTCTTTCAGCTGAGGTTGAAAGGACTTTTATGGTACCGTCCAATACATTTTTCACATTTAGATTATGATACTAATAGTGCTGTTATTATTAGTCACTGGAGCTCTAGATTTTCTCTTGTTCGATGCTGTTGTGATGGCAACTGTAGTTGCTTGCAGAGAAACACGAACTCTGCCAGACACAATCTCCACCCTAGGCACAAAATCCAATCCCTAAGGTGAGTAGGTGCCCAAGAAGTGCCAAGCAAAACTGCCTGTGTCGAAAGCAAACAGGCCCCGGCACATTGGTGAATTTGTTTCAATCGATGAATGACTTCCTGATAAAAAGGATGGTACTTTTTCAGGCAGGGACTTCACTTGGTGCTTATAATCCTCCCTTGAAAAGGCTTATACCATCAACAAAAGCAAAGTGGTGGAAGCCTCGAGTGAGAAGTTCTGTTCATCAATTTTGGAGAGGCACAGCCCCAACCCTCATTATCTCACCTCTAATCTAATGCAATAGTACACTAAGTTCGGGTGCATCCACTCCATTTAAAAAAAAAAAGATTCTGACTCTTTTTAGCAACTCTTTCTTTTATGAAATTTTCCAAGGTAGGTCACAACATCTGAAACTGAACCATGGACACAGACAGCAGCAAACAAATCACTGGCAGCTTCTCTGCCGTTTTGGAGCAAAGAACCAATCATACTTGATAGTAATAATGTCAAGATGAAGATCCTTGACGCTTTGAAACATTTTGAATGCATATCTTTGCGAAGCCTATTTGAAAGTGTTTTTTTTTTTTAGATAACAGGCCCCTTGCCCAGCTTTATTAGAAAGCTTAACCACCAAGCCACCAGATACTGGGGTTTCCAGTTTACAAAACATTCCGCACCTCTCATCTAACCTTCTCAAAAGAGTTAACACCTCTCATTCTTAGCTTCTACCATCTAAACTATCGCGCAAAAAGAGCAGAGCGGAACAACTGTTAGAGCCAGGAGTACATTGCCTAAGTTTTTCCTCGCGCCCTATTACGAAGCATTCTGCTTCATTCCACGAAGAAAGACAGTTCGGTTTGTGGCTTTGGCGACAAAGAGCTGGAGCATCTCCTCGGCCATCGGCTTCATCTTGGTTTTCAGCAAAGGATTCCACATCTTCACCCGGCGCAATGGTCTTGTGGACAAGCACCGTCGGCGTCGACACCACCTTCTTGTCGAAGACTGCGTCGTTCCTTATCTTCCATAGCGTCCACATCACACTGCGCCAATATGCATTTTCACCATTTGGTTAATACCTCTACATCTATCTAATATCTCTACAAAAAAATCCTCACAAATTGTTGGGGATGAAGACCACCCAAAGCAATCTCTAATAAAGGACCAAAGGAAAACTGCCATAGGGCATTGGAAGGCTATGTGGTCCGACGTCTCTGGAGTATCACAAAAGATGCAATTCTCAGGACCAGACCACATCTTCTTTTTCAACTGGATGCCACATTTTATCTTGTCATGGGCCACCATCCACACAAAGATTTTCACTTTCATAGGAATGGGGCTTTTCCACAACATCACCATGTGCCTATCAGTCACCCCTCTAGAGGACATTAGGTTATATAAAGATTTGGAAGTATATTTAGTTGATTTTTCTAACAGCCAGGTTACAGTATCTCTATCGAGTTTAACTCTAAATCCTCCATTCTACTTTGAAGCTCAAGAAGTTCCATTCTTTGAACAACATCTAATTGTCTTCTATATTCTATCCTCCATTCACTATCCACAAAAGTTTTGGCTACGAGATCTCTTGATCTCCGACAATTTTGAAGAGATTAGGATAAGAGTACTTTAGAGGGCAGTTGCCCAGCCAACAATCTTGCCGAACCTAGTTTGCTCTCCGAATTTACAATCATACCTCTACCTTTTTGATAACCCTCTCTCAACTTGAGCAAAGATTTCCAAAATTGGGAACCAGACTTACTTCTAATCTGGAAAATACTTCTATCTCCCAAATACTTTTTCCTTAGGATAGAACAACACAAGCTGCTGTCCCCTCTTTCCAATTTGTCAATCCACTTAATCAATAAACATTCATTCATCTTCTTCAAATCCGGAAAGCCCAGCCCTCCATACTTGTTTTGGTCTACTCATAGTATCCCATTTGACCATATGGTACTTCCTCTTCTTAGCCGTACCACAAAAGAACCTAGCTCTCATTGCATCAATCTTCGAATATTACCATCATACAACCGATAGACTCCCATTGTGTACGGGGTACACTGGACAAGCATGAGTCAATCAAAATTGATTTCCCCCGCAGGACAAATAATCACACCGCCAGTCCCTAACCTTTTCCCAATTTTCTCCTCCACATAACTCAACCGTGCTTTTGTAATTTTTTGATAACTCACCGGAGACCTAGATATGTCATGGGAAAAACCCCCGGTTGCACCCCATTATGCTAGCGACCATCTCGCGATCTTCTTCGATAAACCTACGAGAAAATAGTTCAGTTTTGTCAAAGTTGATTCTCATTCCTGACATTGCCTCATAACAAGATAGGATCATTCTCACATTCCTCAAGTTCTCTGGGGAGTAATACAACAACACCACAGTATCATCAGCATACTGTAGATGAGTCAAACCTCCCTCCACCAGATGAGGGATCAAGCCCTGTATAATCCCAGCATTACCAGCTCTAGAAAGCATTGTAGACATCACATCGGCCACTAAATTGAAAAGGAGAGGGGACAATGGGTCCCCCGCCTTAATCCTTTGAAACTTCTAAAATACTCACCTCTTTCTCCATTTAAATCTATACACAACTTGCCTCCTCTAACTACTTGATTGATCCAACTCACCCATGTATCGAAAAGCCTTTCTTGTGAAGAACCTCCTCAAGAAAATCCCAGTTCACCTTATCGTATGCCTTCTCAAAGTCCAATTTAAGAATAACTCCAGTACTTTAGATCGCTTGAGATCGTGGAGAACTTCCGAAGTATAACCACCCCTTCTAGGATATATCGTCCAGAACAAAAGGCATGCAGTAAGGGCTAATAACTCTATGAACAACGCTAGTTAACCTCGGTGTCGGGGTTTTAGTTATGATTTTGTAAATCACATTTAGCAAGCAAATAGGTCTAAATTGCTTTGCTAAAGTGGCTCGGTTTCACTTTAGGTAGTAATGTTATCACCCCATAGTTCAATCGCCATAGCTCTAACTTTCCTAGAGACAAATCATCTAGCATCTCTTTAACAATACCTCTCGATGTGGCCAAAATGCCTTATAGAACTCCACTGAGAAAACCCATCGAGCCCGGGAGCCGTGTTGGTCTTCATCTCTTTAATCACAAGATCCACTTCTTCAAAGGTGAAAGCCCTCACTAAAAGTTCATTATCAACCGCACTCAACCTCGATCGGCCGCCCACATCTCAACATCCAACTTTATGTTGCCAACCTCTTCATGTCCAAACAAATTTTTGTAATAATCGGTGAGGTGAATTCCCCGAGTTTTGCGGGTTCCACTTCCTCCCGCCCATCAATCTCTAACATTGTGACTTTCATCTTTCTTCTCCTCCCATTAGCACATTTATGGAAAAAGCTTGAATTGGAGTCACCCAATAAAATCCACTTCTCACCACATCTTCTCGCCACTGTATTTCTTCATCACTCAAAATCTTTTGCAGCCGCTTGTCTAGATCATATCTCTCTCGTCCACTCATTTGGGGCTAGAGGTCTATATTCACTACACTCATCTAAGACTTGAAGTCTACTCGAATAGCCTCGCTTATCATTTTTTGTCTTACTTGTCCGATTCTCGCCTGACCTCTAACACCCTTCTCATCTTGCTAGAGGAAATGTGCCAATGATCCAGGTTTTTTTGTTTGAATCTCAAAGGCCACTTGTCATTCACCCATTCCTTGAAACCCTCCCGGTTCAACCAATGAGCACCGAATCTAAAATAATGAATGGCCGGCGCATCACCTCCCGTATTTACTATTAGTGGGGTATGATCTCGAACCAACCCCGGGAGCTGTCGATCGTTGCCAAGTCAAAGGAATCTTCCCATCCACCGGAAGCTAAGACCCCGTCTAACACACTCAAAATTGGAGGTCTGATTATTAGACCAAGTGAATCTACATCCAGACCTATGTAACTCTCTAAGAGCCACGAGAATTTATCATCTCATTAAAAGCATTCATCAAATGGATATTAACAATCCCATTGGATTTTTCTTGTAAAGATCTAACAAGATTAAAGTCCCCACCTACCAACACCGGGTGATCAATAGTCTCAATCTTTTGCTTTGAATCTCATCTAAAAATTCTAACTTCCTTTCATCATGAGCAGCCCATAGACATTAACTAAAACCCACTCAAAACCATCTACTAACATTTTTAGAGAACAACTCGGAAGAAAACACCCCTATCCTCACCGGACACACAAGCTACCTCTTTGTCAATGCCCATAAGCAATCCACCGTAATGTCCATTACTAGGAACCCAAGTCCAAAACATATCTCTATTACTCCGAAAATCTATCTAGCTCTCTACTAGAAAAAGAAGATTTAATTGTTTCCTGCAAGCAAATGCAATCAAAACTATACCTCTTTATTAACTCTAAAAGCAATTTCCTTCTACCCGAGTTCCCCAAACCCCTTACATTCCAAAAAAGAATTTTCATTGTGAAATATTATTTTGTCGAAAGCACCTCTAAATCTTCTTCCTTACCTCTAGCACCATTCTCTTCCTCTATCCCATCATCCACACCTCTAATATGTTCCTCTAATAGATTCTCAAAAGACCCACCCACATCTAACTCATCTATACCAAGCACCCTTAATATCCTCTAAAACTCCCTCCTTATCTCTATTTTCCTTCCCACCTCTATTAATTTCTGTTTAACCCTAGCTAACACATCAACAACTTCATTTTTTGCTTGAATCAAAGAAATATTAGCCAATCTAGTCTTTTCATCTAAACCCAAAGAAAAACCACAAACATTTGCAAAATCATCTAAAGAACAATCAGAAACAGAAATAATATTGTGGCTAGGACAGGAAGGAGCTATACCTTTCTTTGTAGCCTTGTTGGATATGGCCCTCTTCTGGACATCCACTTCTTTGTTTTGAATCCTTGCACTCTGCCTGGTGACTTTGTCCACTAGCACCACCCTGTCAGGAACAGAACCATCAATATCCTTTCCTGCTTCACTCACACCAGCTTCAACCACAGGAGGCACTATCTGTGGATCAGATTCCCCCTTCTTGTAACTGCCAGCCTCTAATTCCACTTCTCCTAACTCAGAGCAAAGCTGTTCCATAGCCAAGAGAACAGCTTCCCCCCCTATTGCCCCCATTCCAAAGTCCTTCATTCCCCCCTTCCTGACATCATCATCCATCCCAGTAGACTCCATTGTCTTTTCACTGCCATCTTGCAAATAACTGAGCCATCCATTTAATTAAGTGGTGATTCACAATGGTCACTGACCACCGTACATAGAAGAGGAATACTGACAAACAAAATAGTAGTATGTTAATAAACTTTCTCCCAATTAAACTTCATCAAATATGGCAAAGCTACAAGGTCTAGGAAATGGGGCAAATCAGTAGTTGGAATTGAAAGGAGGAAACGTGCAATAGCAAGAAAAAAAACACAGGTTTTAACAATAGCAGCAGATAAACCTTTAGCCGATGGAACAGATGGGCGAGCAGTGGGCCCAGTTCCCGCTCACGTCAGCATCTCCCCCTCTTTTCCGCAGTACATATACCCTCTGCCCCGTCCTGCTGCTCCTTGCATTGTACCGAATAATATTCTACAGTCTCGAGAGCTCCTGTAGCAAGAAAGAAACCATGTCGGGAGTGTGGGTGTTCGAGGACGGAATCGTTCGGCGTGCGGACAGCGACCCGCCCGGCAGCGCCGGCGCCGGCGCCGGCGGGTCGCGGCCGAACAAGGTGCTGGTGCACGTACCGAGCGGGGAGGTGGTGACGTCGTACGACGTGCTGGAGCGGCGTCTCCGCGAGCTCGGCTGGGAGCGCTACCTCTACGACCCCTGCCTGCTCCAGTTCCACCAGCGCTCCACCGTGCACCTCATCACCGTGCCCCGCGACTTCGCCCGCCTCAAGCTCGTCCACATGTACGACGTCGTCGTCAAGACTCGCAACGTCTTCGAGGTCCGGGACGCCTCCCCAGCCTGATGGTCTTCGTGGCGACGCTAGCTATATATAGCTGTGGCTGTGTTAGAATATAAGGCAATTTTCATGTCAATTTAATTCCATAAATTAACAAAATGATGATGACATTTATATAATTGTAAATAAAGATCATAGCATCAATCATGTTCACAAGAACATGAACCATGTGTTTAATAATCATGTAAAGCATATCATAATCAAAGACATATACACATGACATATATTGCATAGCATCAAGATTAAACATGTATATCATGGCTGAAAACGATGCATAAGAAACATCTCGACGAGCCTCTTTGGAACATACGAGAGAACAAACAACCGACGAAACAATTTAACATAACTACGAAACAGATAGATAAAACATATAACGACAACAAAACGAGAGACAATATAAAAGCTGAAACGATGTTACAATCTAGTAACACATATCGATAACACATACGAAACATCGCATGACAGCTATTGAAACAGTCATGATCGAAACGCGAAAACTAAAGAGGAGATGAACAGTCCATACCCCTTCGCTCCCGAAGTCTCGTCCATCTTCTAACGCCATGATGAAGACTTGCGTAGCCGATCTCTCCGGGATGTAGAGGAAGAAGACGAACTCGCCGATCTCTTCTCCGGGATGTAGAGGAAGAAGACGAACGCGAAGAACAGCAACAATGGAGGTTGGGCAGTCGCGAAGACGCTCCCCAAAAACCTAATTGCCGACCCCCGTGCAAGGTCTCAATCGCGAGGCTCCGGAGGCACCTGCCCTCTCGCTTCACCGTGCGCGCGGATCAACGAGATGGAACTCTCTCGTTGCTGCGAGGATTGTGGTTCTCGGTTGTATGTTCTCTCTTTTGGAGGAAGAGGGCGGCGCCCTTATGTAGCCGGCCGGGAAGAGGAAGAGGGAGAGGTTGCGCAGGAGCTGAAGGGTTAGACGGAAGGCGAAGAGTTTAACTGAATTGAAACTCCCGTATGTGAGTGCTAAAAAGTTAACACGTCACGTCACGTCCGTCCGCTCGCTCGCTGCCTGCCTGCCTCGCCTCGCCACGCCCACGCCCACGCCCACGGCCCGGCCCGGCCCGGCCCGGCCCGGCGCGGCGGCGCGCGCGTGCGCGTGTGGCACACCTTGGTCCTTTTCCTTGCTTCTCAAATTAAGTGGAATAATTCTCACAATATAAGTCAAGTCAAGGACCGTTGGTCTTCCAATCCGGTACAATTAATATTCTCCTCAATTACACACCATAGAGTTTATTTGATTTATTAAATCTAAAATGGGCCTAGCCCATAATAAATCCAACAATCCCCACCAAACTCTAGGGTTTGTAAAAGTAAAGCATCGTAACCACGCTCTTTGATATACCGGTGTTTCGGTGGAGACTGTTAAGTTGAACATCCACCTAGAGCAAGAGTTTCACCCATTCACAACTGAACAATGGACTATGCCTTGAATTGACAGGTTTTGTGCGAGATGAGATTCACTCAAGTCCTTTATCGATACCGGGCGCTAAAGACATTCCCGCATTTTGAAGCATATAAGTCACACTTCGTGCCTTTCATGAGTATTTAGGGATTACCCAAGTCCCATAGACGTGACCACGATCGACTCATATAGGTGTACTCCTCAAAAGATGTTCCTCAGGACAACATCTCACCTCAATAGACTCTCGGAATACATTAAGGTAAATATACCATCCTCGCCTTACGAGATAGGAAAGATGTGCATCGAAATGAGTCAAGAAGGGATCTTTCCTCTCGATCTACTACTAGCTTGTTTCACCACTCCAATTCACGGGATCTCCGATCACAAGGAGCGAGTTACCACTAAAGTAGACCTCATGTGGGTCTCATACCCATTTCTCTCGATGCACTTTCTATCACATTGCGTGACGAGACCCTTAGTAAACTGATCTCGCAGATTATTCGACGTATGGACATAATCCAACGTTATAACTCCGGAGTTTTTCAGCTTTCGACGATTTTAATCTCCTCTTTACATGCCTTGTGGACTTCATGTTACTCCTTGAACTGTTTACCTTTGTAATAACAAATCTGGTTATCACAGTTCATGGAAATAGCCGGTATTGGTTTCTCAACTACCGGTAAATCCATTAGGAGATCACGTAACCACTCGGCCTCGGCCCGGCGGTGTCTAATGCTACGAGTTCCTTCCATTGTAGACTTCGTTAAGATAGTCTCGCTTGCAAGACTTCCGGAAAACAGCGCCACCTCCAAGCAAGAACACATATCCGCTTGTGGCATGAAGCTCATCGCATCGAGATCCAGGTTGGCATCACAATAGCCTTCTAGCACTCGGGAACCCGGTATAATGAATACCATAAGTCATAGTACCCTTCATGTAGCGCAACACTCTCTCTAGAGCACGCCAATGATCATCTCCCGGGTTTGAAACAAACCGACTCGGCTTGCACACAAGATAAGAGATGTCGAGGCCTAGTTGCACTTGCCAAGTACATCAAAGAGCCAATGATGCGGGAGTATGTTAATTGATCCCTTGCAATTTTTCTATTCTTTCTCGAATCATGCTAGGGTCATAAGGTGTGGGAGCGGGATCACGCCACCAAAACCAAAGCGACTCAACACCTTTTTCACATAGTGAGATTGTAACAAAGTTACCCCACCATCACCTTCTCCGATAAGCTTGATGTTTAGAATGACATCGCTTCTCCCAAATCCTTCATATCAAAATTGCTTGATAGAAGATTCTTCACATCCTCAATGACCTTGAGGTTTGATCCAAAGATCAATATGTCATCAACATAAAGGCATAGCATGATAGCCTCACCCCCACCATGTTTATAATACACACACGAATCCGCCTCATTCACGGCAAATCCAGGTAGTGAGAGTATTATCAAACTTTTCATGCCACTTGCTTAGGAGCTTGTTTCGGGCCATACAAAGATTTTAACACCTACACACCTTGTTCTCTTGACCATCCGCAATGAAACCATCTCGGCTGATCCATATAGATCTCCTCATCCAACTCTCCATTTAGGAAAGCTGTCTTTACATCCATCGATGAATGATAAGACCATGAGAGGCTGCCACGGCTATCAAAGTACGAATTGTAGTCAATCGAGCCACGGTGAATAAGTGTCAAAGAAATCTTCCCCTTCTTTCTGGGTATATCCTTTGGCCACAAGTCTTGCCTTGTACCTCTCAATGGTACCATCGGGCCTAAGCTTTTTCTTGAAAATCCACTTGCATCCTATAGGTTGACAGACCATAAGGACGGTCCACGACCTCCCATGTTCCATTACCCATAATAGATTCCATCTCACTCCTTACCGTTGCTTCCTTCCATAAGTCGGCATCGGGAGAAGAATAGGCCTCTTGTATGGTGGATGGCGTGTCTTCCACAAGGTATACTATAAAATCATCACCAAAAGTTTTAGCAACTCTTTGCCTCTTACTCTTGCGTGTGACTATAGTATCATCCTCCTCGGGGATGTGCAAAGGAGATTCCTCAGATGATCTATGGGAATAGATAGTTCTTGCTCATTTGAAACTATATTCTCATGATTTGTTTCACTAGGTGTAGACCTCTTTGGAAACTCATTCTCAAAAAATGTAGCGTCTCTTGATTCCATGATAGTATCAACATACATATCGGCACATCGATTTTATAATTAAGAACCTATAACCAACACTATGGAAGGCATAGCCCAGGAATATACAATCAACAGTTTTAGGCCCTAGCTTACGCTTCTTGTTTATTGGCACATTCACTTTAGCCAAACACCCCCAAGTGCGCAAGTAAGAGAGGTTTAATCTTTTCTTCTCCCATTCCTCGAATGGTGTAATCTCTTTGTTCTTTGTAGGAACTCTGTTCGGGACATGACACGCGGTCAAAATTGCCTCACCCCACCATTCCTTGGATAATCCCGCCGTACTCAACATGGCATTTACCAAATCGGTTAGAGTGCGGTTTTTCCTTTCGGCAATCCCATTGGATTGTGGTGAGAATGGAGGTGTCCTCTCATGAACAATTCCATGTTCCACGCAACTCATCGAAAATATTAGAGAAATATTCACCTCCTCTATCAGACCTTAAACGTTTTATTTTCCTCTCAAGTTGGTTTTCAACTTCGGCTTTATAGGACTTAAAATAATTCAGCGCTTCATCTTTTGTTTTTAAGAGGTACACATAGCAAAATCTGGTGGAATCATCTATAAAAGTGAGAAAATATCTTTTGCCACCTTTAGTCAAAATTCCATTCATCTCACAAAGATCAGAATGAACAAGTTCTAGAGGTGCCAGATTCCTCGCCTCAACAGCCTTGTGGGGCTTGCGGGGTTGTTTTGATTCAACACAAACATGGCACTTAGACTTTTTGACTAGGTTAAATTTAGGAATTAAATTGAGGTTTGCTAGCCGCATAAGACAACTATAACTTGCATGACAAAAGCGTGAATGCCACAAATCGGATTCATCGGAAAAATCAACCGAGTTTACCAACTTATTACAAACATCATGCAAGGATAGGTGGAACGGACCTCCGCAATCATAACCTTTTCCAACAAAAGTACCATGTTTAGAAACAACACATTTATTCGCCTCAAGAACAACTTTGTAGCCATCTTTACAAAGCATAGATGCGCTAACAAGGTTCTTCTTTATTGAGGGCACATCTTTGCACGCTCTTCAATGGCACCGTCTTTCCCGAAGTAAACTTGAACGACCGTACCAACACCAAGAACATGAGCACGCGACCCATTTTCCATCAACAAGGCGCCGAGACCTCCCGACACAGTAAAAAGAGAACAAAGAAATATCAGCACACACATGTATATTTGCACCACTATCCATCCACCACTCACGGTGAATTACAGATCAAAGAACAAATGGTAAAGAATTACCATACCCCACATGTTCCATCTCGGCTTCGTAGTGACAACATTTGCTGATTTCTTCTCTGGATTGAACTTGCGATCCGGGCAATCTCTAGCCCAATGCTCAGTTCACTCCCACAAACAAAGCAACCTCCCTTGCTTTTGTTGGTGTTGTTCTTCTTCTTAAACTGTGCCGTCCGAACAGGCTTTGGAGAATTCTCTTGCTTGTTTTGTTTCTTCTTCTTGAACTTGTTGACTTTCTTCGCACCATATTTGCGAGCGGTCTCATCACCTTTCCCTTTGTCCTTTGCCCTTGCCCTCTCCTCAACATCAAGAGTGCCAATGAGCTCCTCAACATTGAACTCCCGCCTCTTATGTTTAAGGGAGGTGGCAAAATCCTTCCAAGAAGGTGGTAACTTGGCGATTATACCGCGCCACAAACTTGTCGGGAAGAAGACAAGGGAATAGTTCGAGTTCCTTAGCCAGATGCCGAATCTCATGAGCCTGTTCCACTACGGATCGGTTCTCAACCATCTTATAGTCATACAGCTGCTCCATGAGGTACGACTCACTACCGGCATCGGTTACTCCAAACTTTCCAACAAGTGCATCCCACGGTGCTTTCCCGGTGGGAAGAATGATATAGCTCTTCGAAACTTTGCATCCAATGCACGATCACTGCTCCTCTAAAGAGGTTGTCATCGGCCTTAAACTTAGTCCTCTCGCTCCGAGACAAGTTTTCGAGCTCGCCCTCGGCGTGATAACAAGACATAGCGATCAACCACGGTTCCATCTTAGCTTTCCAAAGCAAGAAATTCTTTCAATCAAAAGAATCGGATTTTAATGCAAAGGAAAAAACCTCGACGAAAAATGCCTATCATTAGGTTTTTGGATTGTTAGAATATAAGGCAATTTCCATGTCAATTTAATTCCATAAATTAACAAAATGATGATGACATTTATATAATTGTAAATAAAGATCATAGCATCAATCATGTTCACAAGAACATGAACCATGTGTTTAATAATCATGTAAAGCATATCATAATCAAAGACATATACACATGACATATATTGCATAGCATCAAGATTAAACATGTATATCATGGATGAAAACAGTTGCATAAGAAACATCTCGACGAGCTTTGGAACATGCGAGAGAACAACCGACGAAACAATTTAACATAACTACGAAACAGATAGATAAAACATATAACGATGACAAGAAGAACAGAGACAATATAAAAGCAAACGATGTTCGAATCTAGTGACACATATCGATAACACATGCGAAACATCGCATGACGGCTATTGAAACAGTCATGATCGAAACGCGAAAACTAAAGAGGAGATGAACAGTCCATACCCTTCGCTCACGAAGTCCCGTCCATCTTCTAACGCCATGATGAAGACTTGCGTGCCGATCTCTCCGGGATGTAGAGGAAGAAGACGAACTCGCCGATCTCTTCTCGGGATGTAGAGGAAGAAGACGAACGCGAAGAACGGCAACAATGGAGGTTGGGCGATCGAAGACGCTCCCAAAAAACCTAATTGCCGACCCCGTGCAAGGTCTCAATCGGCGAGGCTCCGGAGGCACACCGCCTCTCGCTTCACCGTGCGCGCGGATCAACGAGATGGGAACTCTCTGTTGCTGCTGAGGATTGTGGTTCTGGTTGTATGTTCTCTCTTTTGGAGGAAGAGGGCGGCGCCCTTATGTAGCCGGATTGTGGTTCTGGTTGTATGTTCTCTCTTTTGAAGGAAGAGGGCGGCGCCCTTATGTAGCCGGCCAGGAAGAGGAAGAGGGAGAGGTTGCGCAGGAGCCGAAGGGTTAGACGGAAGGCGAAGAGTTTAAGCGAGTTGAAACTCCCGTATGTGAGTGCTAAAAAGTTAACACGTCACGTCCGTCCGCCCGTCCACCGCCACGCCCCGGCCGCCGGCGGCGCGCCAGCTGCGCGTGTGGCACACCTTGGTCCTTTTCCTTGCTTCTCAAATTAAGTGGAATAATTCTCACAATATAAGTCGATCGGGACGGGTTTCCAATCCGTGCAATTAATATTCTCCTCAATTACACACCATATAGTTTATTTGATTTATTAAATCTAAAATGGGCCTAGCCCATAATAAATCCAACAGGCTGTGCCGTCACCCTAGCTCGTTGGACCGGTGCTTGGAGGTCTGCTGCCGCCGCCGTATCAGCGTATGTATTGTATGTTTGTGATTGGTATGATCTCGAGTACATACGTGTGATTTGCATGGCGCAGCGCGCGCTCGTGTGGCCGCCTATTGCATGGTGTCTTCGGTCTTCAAAGTGGAATTTACACATGGGCTTGTGGCCACCAGGGATATCTTGGCCCTACAACATTTGCATCGTGATTCGTGTAGGAAAAAATTCCCCAACCTCCAGCACCGTCGCTGCAGCCTCCGGCACCGTCATCCCCAGCTCCGGCCCTTTGACTCCGCTGCCCCAGCTCCAGCCCCGTCGTCCCTGGCTCCGGCGGAGGCTCATCCTCGCCGCCGTCGTACCCTCCGCCGGAGTTTGCACTACCGGAGTCCGCGCTGCCGCATCCCGCGCATCCGGAGCCGGCGTCTTCCTTGCACCGCGCCGTTGGAGCTCACGCTGGGGCTGACCATGGCCGCCGTCTCCGTGCACCGTGCCGTCGGAGCTCGCTTCGGGACTGACCATGGCCGCCGTCCCCGGAGCCGGCGGCGGGCTGCGGCAGACTCCGGGGACGGCGGCCAAGTCCGGCGGGCGCTGGAGGCCGGGGCGCCGGCGGCGGGCTGCGGCAGACTCCGGGGACGGCGGCCAAGTCCGGCGGGCGCTGGAGGCCGGGGCGCCGGAGTCTTGGGGCTCGCCGGGGGCGGGGCGGCGAGGGGCGATGGAGTCTTGGCGCTGGAGGCCGGTGCTGCCATCTCGGCCGGCGGCGGCGCTAGCTTCGTACGAGTAGAGGAGAGAATGACCCTTTAAGAGTCGTGCTTCTGGGAACGGACAGGATAGCCCCGGTGATCACATGGGCATGCGACGCTGCTTTTTCGGTCTTCCGTTGTCTGCCGCCAAATAAAATGTTATGCGAGAGCGCACCGCCGCCGTATGCTTCTTACATGTCCGGATTTGAGGGTGTGTAGAATTTCTTTGACACAAAGGCTTGTACATACAGATTGATTTTATATGGCCAATCTTGGTTAGCTAATTTTTGGTATTCAACTTTGTCAAAGTTTTTACCGTCGATTTTGTCTTCTGGATCAGTTGCCCTTGCATTATATATATGGATTATAGGAGATGAAAATGTTCAATCTTATTCTATTCCTCAAAAAAAAGTTTGATTTTTTTTTTTACCTTGATTATCCTTTCTTGATATCTCAACCTTTTGGATTATTGATTTTCTGATAATGTTTACCGAAAAACAGAGAGAAATACTAAAATAAAAGATTTATATGGAGATCTCATCTGGGACATGGATACTAGTGCCTATCATGCTTCGATTCATGCTTGCACCCAATAATAATAGAACTATATCGCATCCATTAGGAACAATATTATAAAACAGTATTCACAACTAGAATCTGCACTCCTAGTGACGTGGGTTCTCCTAGTGTTTTAACATTCAATATTTACTATAAACTTTCCCCCCAACAAATAACTATGATGAGGATTCCCAATGATATGACTAGTAGTAGTGTTTTATTACTACTTATTAAAAATACTAGGAGAACTCCACCATTTGATAGTGGTTAGTAATTAATACTTTTGAATTCTATCAAAAAATTATTAAATAAATTTTATATTTAAATTCTCCAAGTACGTACACAGTATATATAAACAATGTCATTATTGCATGGTAAACAATAATTTATACTAATTGAAAACAAACAATTTTAGACTGTACCCTTTTCAAAAACCTTTCAACTATTATAAGTACCACCTTTTCAATTTAACTTTGGTTCAAATTTATACTAGTTTTTGGTTTCATTGTGTTGGCATGATGACATGATCAAAAACTGAATATTACTTGAAGTTTAAAAGTCTATAAATGGGACATATAAGCATTAGAATTCACAAAAATGTTCTTTTGTAAGTTAATTAAGTATAATAGAACTAGAAAAATAGCTTAGGCGTTAAGAACTAAAGTTAACCCTTTAGTGATGTTGCTCAAACTGAATTCCATGTGCAGCTAACCATAAAATTAAAGCAATTTTAGATTTACAAATGATGAGAACCATGATTGAAATAGGTATCACAGTTATTCTAAACAACTTTGAAAAGATATACCAAATGTATTTAGAAAGTATATTTTATTTGTGAACGATTAAACTAAATAAGAAAATAGTAAATAATACTATTCTCTTTTCATAAGTTTATCTATATAATTTTAAAATATATAATGCTTAGGTTATAGATAAATCATAGTGCATTTATTAAAGTTTCTACATACTCTACAAATTTACTAAATCAAACAACTATTTTAACTAATGGCCATATTGTCACCATGTCACATCAACGCCAGCATGCCATCCAGAAGTGAATGATAGCCGAGGGCTAAAAGACAATATGGCTTGTTCCGGCTAAAAGACAATATGGCTTGTTCTGGATTGCTCTGCTCTACGTTGTTTTAACTCCACTTCGTATTTTTTTAGTTAAACTGCCACACAATTCCATAAAATGTTCTGCAGAAAAAAAAAAGAGAAGTTGTAAGAGCACCTAAGAGGATGTTTCAAAATCTCTATTTTGTTTTATGAGCTGCTCCATGGTGGAGTTTGAGGAGCAGCCCCGAACAGAGCTAATATACTTAAAGTTCAATGATTGGACTCAACCACGTAGTTTATTGTTATACAATACATTTTTTCTAGATATATATTGACTCCACAATGTTTGACAATGTCCTTTCCTCCAAACCATAAATGCTAAATACACTGGGATGCCCACAAATCTTAGTTAGATTACTACTGCTATTTAAACTTTCATAAACAAAGGTAATAATAATAGTGGGTCAAAATTTTTCACATTTTTTGGAAAGAATCTAACTTTCACATTTTAAAGTTACACTTGGTTTCAGTTTCATTTGATGCAACGGCCTCTCCTGTTCCTGCCATTGTTTGACTATGGAAATACCAACATATGTATGAACAATCGATACACAGAAAATCCTTGTTATGAGCAAGTTAAAATAAACCATAATAGTAGGAATATTTGTAACACAGAATAAACATGATGTAGATGATGAGATTGAAGTATTATTCGTCATCTCAGACATCCTTCTCAGCACCTTGCATCTGCAGAGCCGGGCCACCAACTTCAGGCTCCTCGCCACCGCAGCAGCTGTCTAAACCCGGTCTCCTTCCTCTTGCAAGTGCACCCGTGGATAGAAGGTGGCGACACAGATAGAGAATCACTCTCTAATTTATCGTATTTATTAGATCTAGTTTGTTTTGATTTACTCCAAATAAATCTACAACGGAATTATATTATTTTTTTGTCAAAAGCTTGTTACCTACTATGACATCAGTTATGGCCACAACGAGAACGTTGTTACAAGCATCTATATCATTAGTAAGAGGTAATTTTGTGGTAGTATAAGAGAATGAGTGCTCCTTGGCACTCTCCACGGATCAGATCATCAAGATGGAAAAGGAAATCAGACATCCAACGTGACCAAGGGTACAGTATGATTTCATTGTTCCATCTTCCCATTTAGGTGGCATATAATCTGAACACTTCTGCATCGTAGGGGTTTTAAATTGCTAAACAAGTCCTATGATGGCACCATAGGAAAAACTGCTCATTTTGCAAAGCTATAGGATTATACATAGCCCACAATTTTCAGCCTAGTCAAAAATCAGCAAAATATGCCCCAGTAGACAAGGGTCTAGTCATCCAGCTCAATGATCTTCACAACTGACGAATCTCCCACTTTCTGGCAAACAACAACACGGTCATGGGACTTGATCACACCAGAGGCTTTGCCATGGTCAAGAGCAACCTTTAGAACTGACTCATTTGTAGAACTGGTTGATTCAGCCTGAAAGACACAAGGAAGATTAATTAATACCAAGTAACCAGACAATCACACTAAATCAATTTGCAGCGCACAATAGAAATTACACAAACATGGCAAACAAAAACTTGTCTCTGCCGAGGAGACTAGACATAATAGTAAGGGTCTAAGTGGGATTGCCACTTCAAGCCTTCCCTAGCCTTCTATAAGTTATATAGACAAATAAACCATGTTCTGTTTTAGAAGTGCAGTGAAATGCATTCTAGTGTTCTTGCCTTCAAACCTTTATAACATGCAAAATTTTATATTTTCTACCACGGCGAAGCAGAATTTTATTACTTGAATGTTAATAAAGACGGATATCTGTAGACTCCTAGCAGCCTCATACTACTAACAAAAAGAATCAAATTTCGATAGGACATCTTATCAAAATGCTAGTCCAAGAATACAAGGGCAATGGGGATGTGCTTGCAAAATCTTTCCGTCCTCAACGATGCTAGAAATGGGACTCATGCGTACAAGTGGGCAAATCCAGACAGTATGTGTTTCATATACACTTAAGTAGTGAACTGAAAGACTTTTGTTAACTTACTGGATGCCGAGGATCAGCAAGCATCGGAAAGAGGCCCCTAACTATCAGTGATTGTCTTGCCTGCAAAGAAACAACAACAGGAAACGAGTTACATGGTGCCAAATATCAGTTTGCCTTTCTTCTCAAACAAACAAGCATTCAAGGTTCTTAATTTTTCTCAAACAAAGTAATGTCTCTTTTAAGCATTGCATGACACATGTTCAATACCTACAAGAGAAACTTCACAAGACCAATGTTACCATTCACAAAAAGAAATGATCAACATGCTAATAATAGACAATGTACGCATTGCATAAAAAGGAAACATCTAATAAGAAAGATCACAAAGAATATTGAAGTTCACGTACCTCAAAAGCACCAGTGAAACTCCATTTCAGTTGGTTTGTCTTCAGACGAGGAATGACAACAGAAAGAACAGGCATGCTGGGCCTGTACTTGGCGATGAGCCTGCAAATCATATAGATATACATGAGATTAGTTCCACTGAACTGTAGCCCTGTATAAGCATATTCGTTTCTACTGCCCTGTATAAGCATATTCGTTTCTACTGACCTTGCAGCCCGTCCAGAAGAGGTGAAGCAAATGATCACTGAAGCCTTAACTTTGATAGCAGCTCGCACCTAAAATGTAGTAACAGAACTATCTTAGACTACAAATCTATGTTTTGCAAACATTAATAAAAAAAAGATTGGAATCTGAGAAGCACATAGATCTTACCGCTGAGGAAGCAATGGACTCCAAGTGGGTCATGGGTTCTCCCACATATTTCACAGTTCTCTTGAAGTATAAATCTTGGTTGAATACCTTCTCAGCCTGAAAGACAAATGGCACAGATGTATAACTAAATCAATGACGACAAGTCAGATGCAGAGTTAAAAAAAAGACACAAAGTTTACAATGAAGTAGCAATGACAGTTGCAAATGCAACCATATCTAGAAGACATAACAGAAATTTCACCTCAGCACAAATTCTGCCCACTGTTGAAATAGTCTCAACTGGATATAAACCTCGGAGAGTCTCAGCACCAAGGAGAATGGCATCACTCCCTGCAATTAAAACAATCATGAGCAAAATTGAACTGCCCTTTTTTAGTGCACTGAGGACCAGCTGCATACCAGGCTGACAGAGCCCGAGGATACACAAAAAATTCTTAACAACTTACCATCAAGTACTGCATTTGCCACATCAGTTGCCTCGGCCCGAGTAGGCCTGAGGTTGTCGGTCATACTGTCCACAACACGAGTGACAACAGCAGGCTTTCCAGCCATGTTGCACTTGTGAAGAGCAGATTTTTGAAACAAAAAGACCTGCAATATGGTTGGAGTTATAAAGATCAATGGCTAAATAAACTAGTAAAATATGGACAATTATTGCATCCTAAAATGAGACAGAAAATACTAAACTAGAAGTAAATTTAAGGTTCATGTGTGTTGTGTCTATCTTTCCTCAACGCCTTAGGATTTTTAGTAAACTGGCAGGTATGAAACTCAATTCTGATAATAGAGTCAAACGTCTTGAGTATAAGACCATGCTAACACCATTTTAAGAAAAATATAATAGTTTTGACCCTGAACCACTTCAGATCCAAATTGTACGCTAGGAGGTCTGATGGTGTGTATTATGTGGCCATAATGCCACTGAGGCTTAAAGCTCACCTTCTCAGGTGGAAGATCAATTCCCAGGTTCCCTCTTGACAAAATGATACCATCTGCCTCAGCCAGTATTTCATCAAAATGGTTCAAGCCCTGCAAAGAAATAAGGAGTGTATGTGTATTTGAAGGGCAAACAAATGGTAGCTATCTAAAAATGTAATAAGATTTACTTACCTCAACATTCTCAATTTTGGCAAAAATCAGAGTTTGGCTTAGATCGCCCAATTTTGACAGGAACTCCGTGCCTGTGTTGCAACAAACAAATATTAGCACTGTTGACAGCATTCTTCTTATAAGCATTATACCCAAACAAACAGTAGATAGCGCATCAAATATAGCAATGATGCCTTTTCTTGTAGAAAGAAAGGTACTCCTTAGAAGCACAGCAATCAGAGAGGACAAACAGAATAATAACTCAGTAAGCATCCACAAAGCAAGTTGTTTACCTGCCGCACATCCTCTGCATGTCTTGTGTAAGACAGAGAAAGGAAGTCAATCTTATTCGGAGTACCCCATTTTTTGATAACCTGAAAGCAATTCATGCATGTAACTGTAAGTCTTAGGATGGGCTAAAAGACAGGGCTGCAACTTTGCAACAAATCTAGTTCTGTCCCCAAATTTTCATGTTGCTAAAGGTGAAATTCTGAAAGGAAGGGGACAGTTTCAAAGCAACAATTGCACAAGCATATATAAGTTACAATTTTGAGAGTAGTTGCTTACATCCTTGTCCTCATCAGAAAGAGTGGGCAAGTCAATGTGAATCTGGGAGCAGTGGAGTGTGAACAGTGACCCAGCCAGGGTGGCTGTGTTCTTGATTATACAGACAACATCATCTCCTTTCACTTCAGAAACCTACATCATCAGTAAGACAAAATATAAAACAAGAGGGGTTTTCTATCAGGAAATGCAAGAGCAAACCATGATCCTACTTCCTACTGAAAGACGTACAAAATGCTTAAAGAGACAGCATGCCAAAGGCCTTTTACCTCCAACCAGACTGAAGTAGTCTCACTGCCAGTGAACAAGTATTGGCCCACAAATATTGTTGCCCCTGGTGTCACGGCCTGAAAGGAAACACAGTTTTTTGTTGCTTGATTTAAATTTGTCAGGGCATGGTCAACTGGCAGTTGATGCCGATGTCGTCAAAACAAGTATAAATGCAGCACAGGATATTAGATCTGATGAGTAGAACAGCATCAGCAGTTGAGCACGTGCTGACCTTGGCGAGTCCAGCGAAGTTGATGGGCAGCAGGCTGGAAGAGGCTTCTTGGCCCCGGTGAGGCGTCAGAACGACGGTGCCGTTCTCCTCGAGGGAGATCGTGGTCTCCTTCTTGTTCACCACCTGCAGCTCCGGGCCCACGGTGTCGAGCATGACCTGGTTAAGCAAAGGAAGGGATGCAATGCAATTGTCAGCTCCGTCGCGCAAGGGGAAGCACATTGTCATTGGAGCACACTGCTGACTTACTGCGCAGAGCTTCTTGGTGGATTTGATGGCGAGCTTGAGGTTCTCGAGCGTCTCCTGGTGGTACGCCGCGTTCCCCCACGAGAAATCGAACCGGGCGACTGCAGTCGCAGGAAATCAAACCAAGCAACAAATCAGCTCGGGACGGCATTGAGAGAGAGAAGGAGACAGAGAGATAGGGAGCGAGTAGGTACCTGACATGCCGGCCTTGAGGCAGGCGGAGATGGTGTCGACGGAGCGCGACTTGGGGCCGAGCGTGCCGACGATCTTGGTCATCGCCGGGAAGAAGCTCTGCTCCAGACCAGACAGGGATCCATCCAACCGGCCGAAACCGAAAAAAAGTTAGTCAGTTCTCAGTCGAGATAGTAGGGTTCGTCGCCCGAATCACAGCAACCGAAACGAATCTGGACATGGCAGCGGAAGGGGATGGGATCGCGCCGGCGGCGGTAGGCGGTGCTTACCGGCTTGGAGGGCTCGAGGATGGAGGCCATCCGGATGGGCTCCTCGAGGAGGAGGTTGGTGGAATGCATCCTGACGGCGGCGGCGGCGCTTCCCTTCCCCTCTTCTTCTTCTGCTCCAAGGAAAAGGAGGCGGCGGAGGGGAATGGCGAGTGCGCTGCGCTGCTCCGCTCCCCTTGGCTCGGCTTGGTTAATGGTTTGATTAGGCAAACGAATCTGTGCTGCGTGCGCTTAATAGGCCGCCGACGTGTCCGTGCTTCTCGAGCCCCCTGCTCCACCCCCACGGCATATGCTTTTGGGTTTCCAAATTCCAATGGGTCCAGCTGACACGCCGATGGGTCTTGACCGTCCCCGGCGGCCGCCGGTTTTCAGCTGGCACGGGCTCCGGCCGACCCTGGCCCAGGCCCAACTGACCAGCGGCATTGTTGCGTTCCGGATCGGACACATTGTTTTGTCACCCTTGCAAGAATTTTGCACATTGCTCAAAAAACTATATTTTCTCTGTCAAATGAAATCCAATGCAGAAAATTGGATCGGTGATCCAAAATGCGTCTTTTGTGAGGAATATCAGAATGTGACATCTCGTTGCTAATAACAAGCCAAGAAATTTAGAGCATGTTTACTTTCTTCTCATACTACTATTTTGTCTTGCCCAACGAAATTTGAGTCAACATGCTTGTTTGGTTGGCTTGCTTGATAGCCTCGTGGCTTGTGCGAGCGAATTTACCCTTGCCAGCTAACCAAAGACATCCGTGGCTTGTTAAGCAATGTTAAGCAAAAGGATCGCGAAATTCCATGGCTGCAAAATTTGGTGTTTCATGAAGCACTGTGTGGATGTGTTAGGTGTGTGCTTTTTTCAACATTTTTGTTTCATCTTCAATCACGTGTTTCAAATTCCATGTTCCCATGTCCAGGTCAATTCCAGTCTCAGGCTTTGACGATTCATTGACCTTTTTTCTTCGTGTCATGCCTCACGTCGCTTTCGCCTTCTTTTTCCTCGTCGACTTTGAGAACAGAGCGACGCTTTTCTTCGTACGGAAGTCTGTCCTCGTCTCGTTCTCAGCATCAACTTTTTTTTTTTTAGCATTAGCATTCTCAGCATCAACTATACTCACTCCCCCCAATAGCATCTCTGTGCTGTGGCCCATGTCGAGCCCGATCGATCGGGCAACCGCCGCCCTGGCTGGCACATCCTTCCCCCAAAGCTCCCTGTGCCTCCGCCATGGTCAACATTGGAGCCCGGTCCCAAATCCGTATGGAGTAAGAAGGTACAGTATCGTTTCTACTGCTCATAGGAATAGCTGAAGGCTAGGAAGGAAAGGCATATACGCGACTCTGTCGATTCGTCCGCGCCTCCGCGTGCCCTTGCGCCGTGCGGCCGTGACTCCATTCCTACGCTGCACAAGTGAGCGTCTGAGCGATTCCGTCGTCTTCGCGAATCGCGTCTCCCGTGCGAGTGCGAGCGGCGGCCACCGGCCGGCGGCACCAACTTCCGTGGTTCACTTTTGACTCCGTTCGTGGCTTCCTGCTCCTGGCCTAGTATTTGCTTCTCTCCAATCTTTAATTTTTATTACTTCTTTAGATTTAGATTTGGGCATTAGGAATCCCATACGTGTATCACTCATGTTTAGGCCTTGTTCGGTTCCACAGTATCCAATCCAGGCCAATATCCAATCCAGGCCAGGATTGAATGGATCCGGGTGTGTCACTCAAACCAGCTCTGGATTGGATCCACTCCTTTTCTTAATCCACCTCTTCAAAAAAACTGCATTCGGTTTAACCTGGAACGAAGCCAGGGATTGCACGGCTTGCTCACCAGCTCAAAGAAGCACACAAAACCTATTTATATGCTTTTATATAGGATGTAAATAATAAAGCTTCAGCACACAACACTTGATGAGCCAATCAAAGTACAAACCAAACTGTAGTAAATAGAATGCTGTGCACTTGCTGTCACACAACAACACTGGTACTTCACATGATAATAGGAAATCCAACAAAATATCTTGATCCAAAATAAAAAAAATGGACAATCAGCCATAAGTCCCATGCAGTGGCGGATCCAGAAACACCACGGGGGGCTAAAAATACTATAAGGCTAAAAAATTATATTAACTATATACTAATAATAGACAAAGAATATAGAAATATATTAATTATATACTAATAATAGGTAAAAGCATAGAATTTGTACAAAATATATACTAATAACATACAAACATGAAGACCTGCTCACTGCATTTTTGGCCACCGGGGGTGCTGCAGCCCCCCAGCACCCCGTGAATCCGCCAATGGTCCCATGGAAGAATATGCACCGTCCAGAACTCTCCCAATATACAGTCGATTGAAGAACTCCGTCAGTCACCTTTGCCATACTTTTCAAGTCCAAGGAAGGACAATCTGCAAAATCAAAATCAAAATCAAGTTAAAGAGTATTTCACAGCAATACCAACTCTGGGTAGATGAAGCTTTTGAGAATAAGTTATATGCAATACCAACTCGGGTGGATGAAGCTTTTGAGAATAAGTTATATTGTATTTCCAGTATCAAGAAGAAAGAAGCAATGGTTACAACAAATTATTCAACTCTTACATACAAGTTACTTATGTTAAATATATAGTCACCTAGAACATTGAGATTTCACGAGGAAAAAAAAAGCTGAATGTGCAATGGTGCCCCAAAAATTCTGTAGGACACGACATAATATTTTGGACAGCATCACTTGAGTACAAATGGTACATGGTATTATGCAGCACATATGGTTCATACTTTGCAAAAATGAACAAAGATACATCAACCATGGCAGCTATCTATTATTCTATTCCATAGCTTTGCCGATGCTAAGTACCAGCCAGGACCCTTGTGTTGACAAAAATAGTATGAACCATAGGAAAGAACCTACTGTGTCTCTAGTATCTACCAAAGTACAATTATTTTGCTAAATAAACTATGTTTGCAATGATCGCTGTCTACTCTCTAGATCCGCAAACTCATCTTCCATTTGCTTTGTCCTCATATCAACGTACCTCCCCATTATATCTTCTATCCTTTCACCCTCTTAGACCTCTTTCCCTCCTTCTCACCCTTCTTAGGTCTCTTTCCGTGATTGCTTGCATCTTGTGAGCGAGTAGTAGGGGTTACTCGCTGCCCGCTTCTTTCAACAACTGTGACCACACTTTCGTCACCAACAGCTGCAGCCTCACTTGCTTGCATCTCAGTGATTGAATCGTCATCATCTTCATCTAGAACCTCATGTACCTCAGCGTTGTCTAAGTCTTCTACATCATGAATTTGGTGAAGTGGTTCTTCCTCTGCTGTTCTTGACATGTACAGGAAGAAACCCAGCTTCTCCTCGACAGTGATCCTAGTATCAACAAGAAGCCTCTTCCTTCTAAGATAAGTTACTAATTCTCTAAATATATATGGTTCCATCCTAAATGCAACTTGACAGTTCTTGACATGCCACTCAAGGAGCCTACGGACTTTAATCTCGCCTGTTTCTTCAGAAGTATGACGCTTCTTCTTCCCCCCCTCTAGTAGAACTCATAAGATATAAGGCGGGGAAAATAAAAAGCATCATGTCATCATCTTCTTCCTCCCTCCTCTTTCTAATATGATCACGCAGTGAGAGACGCATTGCAGAACTGAAGCTATATATATATATATATATATATATATACGGCAGTGCTATTCTACACCTAGGTGTAGAATAGCTTATTCTACACCAAGGCACGAAATACACAGAAATACTGGCCGTAAATACTGAGTAATACTGGCTCGCGGTCAGTATGATCAGTATTAGTCAGTACACGTCAGTATCACACGTCAGTATTATGAAAATACTGACATATGAGTAAATTATGAAAATTTGTTCGGTAAAACACTCAGTAACTAAAACTGACCCCGAAATATTGAATAGTACTGAACCGCATCCAGTATTAGTCAGTAGAACGCGTCAGTATCACGAAATACTGAATAATACTCACACTCGAGTACCAGATTGGTTCAGTATAACAGGTTGGTGTAGAATAAACTAATCTACACCTGGGTATAGAATAGCATGTATATATATATATATATATATATATATATATATATATATATATATATATATATATATATATATATATATATATATATATATATATATATATATATATATATATATATATATCTATCTATCTATATATAGGGAGGTGCTATTTAGTCCCAGGGACTAAATATTATTTAGTACCCGAGCCTCCCAGTCCGCCCGCCCGCATCAGCCGACTCCCGCAGCCACCCCCGCGCGGGCGTGAGTGAGAGGTCCCCGACCGATTTTTTCCTCCCACCATAGACAGCTGCATGCGGTTGTTTATTTTATTTTTTCTTTTTTTGCCAGTTGTTTTAATTTTTATTACTTTTTTACACGCCATTCACTGCATGCGTTTCTTTGTCAATCTAATTCGAGATTAGTTACTAAAAAAAAAATCTAATTCGAGATCGTGGGGAGGAGTCAAGGAGACGCCGGTTCCCCAGCTCGTCGCCCTCTCCGCCTCTCGAGCCCAGCTCGCCGTCCTCTCCGCCGCTCGAGACCGCCTTCTGCGCCGCCCGAGGACCCTCCTGGCGCCGGAGACGATAGGTCAGCGAGCAGCCATGGCGGTGGTTCCGGACACCTCGCGTAGCCGCGCTACAGGATCCGAGCGCCGGCGAGCTCGTGGAGGCAACGACGTTCTTCTATCATCGGAGATCGGGAACGCCCCCTTGCTCTTGATGTTAAGGAGCGCCGGCGGCACCTCATCCACGACGCGTGGCCTCGAGCGGCGAACTGAGTAGGCGGCGCCAGATCCGTTCGGCAAGGTGGCCGGCCAGGAAGCAGGCAGGAGGCCGAGCCACCATTCCCCCTTGCGAGGTTCGAGCGGGATGAGGATCCAACAGATCGACAAGGTGCTTCCCTCTCTCTGCTGCTCGCCGCTGCTGGTCGGAGGCGGTTCGAGCGGGATGAGGATCCAAACAGATCGACAAAGTGCTTCCCTCTCTCTGCTGCTCGCCGCTGCTGGTCGGAGGCGCGGCCTCGCTCCCTGCACCCGCCCGTCCGCTCGAGAGCCCGTTGTTTTGTTGGCCGTGGGCAGCTGCAGTTCCGTTCGGCGTCCCGCAGGGAGGTGGAGGCACCGGCGGTGGTCCGTCCGTTCCACCAGCAGCAGCGCGCGCAGCCCGTGCCTTCCCCTACCGGCGGCGCGGCTGCGCCTTTACCCGACTTCCGCGGGCGGCGCGCCCCGACCCGCAGCGCGAGCCCCCGCCCCTTTCCCAACCCGCAGCGACGACAACGGTGTCCTCTCCCCCACGTTTGTGTCCGGACAAGCTGGTCCGGAAGAGGACGATCCCATCTTCCGGGTATCCCACTCCTCTATTCCATCCCCTTCCGTTCCGATATATGGTCATCGGTGTTGGCGAGCTAATATCTCCATCGATTTGTATGATTTTACATCTAGCCCTGCATGCTGGCCGCAGGTTGTGCATTTATACATGGCCAGCAAAATGTAGTAGTGAGTATTGTCTCAATCTGTCAGGTTAATTTCCATTGAATTTACTTGTCTTTAATAATTGATTTGATTCTGTCCAGACATTCTGACATTGAGGTAAGAAACAAGCTTCAGGCTCAAATGTACTCGGTATAAAATACTCTTTCCTCGTTTCATTCAGAATGCTCTGAATGTTGGCTCTTTATCTCTCATATCTGCTAGTCCAGATCTCTGATTCAATTGATGGCTAAACCATCAGTGATCTGGATGTCACTCAACAATGAAAATGTTGTGAATGGGTTGCGGTCTAGTACTCTTAGGATACAAAGTATTTTTCCTTTTGAAAAAAGTAATGAAACTGACATAATTTTAATTGTATTCATCTGCACATTCTTGCTTCTCCCTGCTTAAACTATTTCTGAGATATGTTTTGTTGTTCAGTAAATATCTCCAGTTATGAAATAATCTTGCAATGTAGATTTCAGGTAAATTTCTTTCATATGTCGGCGGGGGTACGTTGAGGGGCAAGATGGACGGTCTCAGAAGAGGTGGCGGATGGAGGCGCTGAGTAGCTGGCCAGCGCTGCCAGCTGCAGTGCATAGCATCCTCAAGCCTTCAAGCAACTCTCAGCTGCAGAACACAGGATAAAAGTTGAAATGACCCATGTGTTGCTGGCCTGGTACTGCTCACATCTTGTTTTGGATTTTTCAGAGGTAAAACAGTGTTCCTTTTACTTAGTTTGTAAATTTTTCAACTACTGAATTACAACAAAGCATACATATTTACCAATCTTGGAGCCTTGAATTTTTTTCCTAGTTTCGTATATTGATTGAAGCTTTAATGATCTTGTTAATTACCAATGATGGTTATTTGACACAAATTTTAGCTCCTCATCTTGGGAAAATTCAGTTTCAGGGTAGTCCATTGCTGGTTGATGCACCATATGTACGTTTCTAATTATGACCTTACAATATGATCTCATCATAGAACGTTATAATGATTAGAATGAGTTATTCAGCAAACTCATGACTGATTAGATTTGTTTCGTGAGATTTTTTTCCCTGACTGGTAAGTATATAGTATTTTATTCAGATTCACGGATTAATTGCTCCCTTCTTTCTAAATGACTTGTGGTATCACTGAATCCACTCCACATGTATTGGCTGTTGTTCTATCCATCTAAAATGATTTTGGATTGGAATGGCCATTTTTCTATTCAAGGAATTGATTTATTCCTACTGCAGCTGTACCTGCTTGTGATTACAATGTGATCTGTACATTTTGTTTTGCTAATTTTCCTTCCTCAAAGTTACTTCTTGTAAGTGATAATTTGACCAATGAGTTATTGGAAGTCCAATATTTATGATCCCAATGAAGGTTATTCAGCTGCCCTAAATTGTATCTGGCTTTGTGGAATAACTAAGATGGAGCCACAAAACTATGTCTCTTTAAACTGCAAAGTGTACTGCAATCTTCTTTCACGATTCATTTACCTGAAAAGTTATATGTTTTCAGCGAATGAGGTTTATGACCTAAAATAGTAATCCCTATATCCAGTTTGTAGCACTATACTTTTTGTGTTTTTTATCATGTGATTGTTTTGCTTAGATCCTTAGAAATATATCTGGTTCGGTATCCCAGATATTGATAGCCCTTCAATGTAATGAGAAATTTGCCATATTTAAACAGCTATGCTTGATTTAGTATAAAAGCTAATAAGCTTATTTCATTGAACATATATATTGTACAATAACCTGTGTTCGCTCTTGCAGGTTAGTCGTACTAATTTTGGTGACAAAATAGACAGCGTTGTGGCTGGCAGGATGGAGGAGATTGGTCAGCAAGGCAGAGAAGCGAATCAGGCAGGGAAGTTTAGCGGAGGACTCAACCAAAAATCGTCCACGCAAGCAAGCAACTTGGTATATTGGAGAAGTGGAGAACGTAATGTGGATGTTAGTGACATAGGAGCGAAGGAATTGAATTTCTCAAGGAGAATCCATCGTGCAACTTCCCCCGAGAGTTAATCTGTCGGGCTCCCTTGTCCGGAGAGGGGTCATCGTTGTGATCAAGGCTGTGGAATGCGCACATGTGCACCGCAGATGTGTTGCATGGACATGTGCCTTGACTCGATCTCAAGATGTCTTTACATGTACGTATGAGATGTGCGGTAAGAGTGCACTTTGGGTATACATTACACTAAAACTCCGGTCACATGCATGAATTGCATAAGTTTCGGTGTTTTATGTATAAAAGATTTCTATCGACGATATCTTCAGACTGTATATGGTTAGAAATATATGTAAATTCTATGATCAGATTATGTTAAAGTATCTCTAAAAATATATATATATACTTTTTTTTAAAAAAATGTGATTGCATATTTATTCTAGGACTTGATAAATTAAGCATTTTAAAAAACAAGAAAAGGGGAAACAAAATGACAGAAACAAATGCTACGAGGACCCATTTCCCTCCATTCTCCAACTGTACCTCATCCTTTCAAGCTGGCCTAATTGTTTTGCCCATCGACTAGACAGGCACCGTGAGAGACAATTGACAAAGCCTACCACGCACCAACTCGAGCATCGTTGTCTTGTGTTATCCTTTGCGTCACAGAACAGAGGGGTTAGCCCGTTGCTTCTTTGCCACTTATGGGTGAAAGTGGAGAAAACTGCTTCTGAAGTTTGCCAAGATAGCATGAGTTTAGAAGCATCACAGATCTAGGAGCACACAGTTTGAATAGACCAATGAACATTCTCATTTTTTTGACAATAAACCAAAAATATTATCAGCAAAACACTGCAATCAGTCTAACAGACTGAAGGTTTACATCAGAAAGTGCCTCTGACAGAGAGCACCGCTCAGTATGCGAAACATAGGAGCATACAGGTTGAAACACAGAAGTCGAGTGCTTCGGAGCTAAGAAAGCAAGCCTAGCTAATTTATCTGCTGTAGAATTCATTGTCCTATTGATTTGAAGAAGCTTGCCATGGTGTCGAAGAGTAGTAATCCCCCAATCCGGAGGGTTAGTGTGGTCAACAGCGACATAAAGGTCAAACGAGGCGGTAGCACCATTTAAATCAACAACTTGCTATAGTGATACAGAAGTATGACTACAAAGACAAGCTATTATCACTGAAATTACAAGTTCCTTCTGAATGCAATTCCAGCTACCGCGTTTTCCTCGCTTTGGGTACTACTTGTCTACACAGATGATCAGTGCTATAGAGAGCGATGATTGCGAGGACTGTGAAGATGAGTGCCTGCAAGGAAAGTTGAAAGTGAGGCTGTCAGACTGGAATCCATGTACATCAATGATTGCGAGGACTGTGAAGATGAGTGCCTGCAAGGAAAGTTGAAAGTGAGGCTGTCAGACTGGAATCCATCTACATCAGGAAGCAAGCCAGATTTATTTTCGAGCATGTGCATAAGCACGTATTTGGGGAAAGTTCATCATAACAGAAATACAGAATGCAAAGTTCAGCGATCTAGCTTCTAACAGTATGAAACCAAACAATAGGTACCTCTCACTTTCTTAGCTGGTCCTGTCACAAACCCATTTCTTTGCCAAAAACTTTTCCTAAGGTGTGGTGAAGAAATTGCACCAGAGTAACATCGAATTTTTTTAAATTCAATACAATTCTAGTGGCTACTTGACTGATATGTGTAATATGCCCATGCATGAAAAATATACAGCTGCAAGCACCATCATTATCCCAGAGCACCATGAGGAGGACATGCAGCATCAGCATGCTTGTTTGTACAGGTCATGCTATCTCAAATAATCTTCGCTCATACCTACATCGATCATGTGTCCCAGCAGCATGCTTGGTTGTACAGGTCATGCAGATAAATTGGTAAAACATGGTAAATATCTGAAGAGCATATGGGTAGCAACAATGATCAGCTTTGTGATTCAAGAGCACTGAGCATATGAACATCAGGTGCTCGCATATTCAATGAAAGAATACTGTTAATTTGGACAAGCAAAATTTAAAATACATGTACGTTAAATTGTTCTCTAACTCTGCGTCAAGGCATCAGTTCATATACATATAGTTTTTCTAAAAGAAACATAGTAAAGATTAGATTATCTATAAATGAATGTTTATAATTTTGTCTGGTCATTTCGAAAATAGTAATTCCAGATTGCAAGAGAAAGCGAAAGCAGCTGTAGTTTGTTTATGACAATTCTTAAATGGTTTACTAGAATGTATATATGATGCATACTTTAATTAGTTACAATAATCAGTTTACTGGACTTGCAAATTCTTTTACTAGAATCCATGCCTTTCTTACCTCTAGTGGTTACAATATTCTATTTACTAGAGTTTTGAAATTATTTTCTAGAGTATGAGTTTTTAATCTAACAAGGAAGACTGATAGCAATATGAATTAAATGTATTTGCACCTTAAAATTTTGAGAGAAAAAGGTGTTCTAAATCATACTACGGAATGTGTTTCTAAATAAGATTTTTATTGTCATGTAGCAGGCTAGGATTTCTGCGACCACCAGCTTTCTGGAACAATCCTAGTATTTGTTTCTAGAAATGAATATTCATGGTGATAGCTAATTTGTTAACCATCAGTTGTTTATCAAACTGTCTATGCTCATATATTTTTCCCAACATATCTAATTGGTGACACTTGAGAACCAAAATAGAAGAGAGTCTGACAGTTTACAGTAAAATAGTTTCTTCAAAAAATAGTCACAATAAAATGGCTTCCTGGAGAAACAATAAATTACCCAACTTTAGAGCCATGAAGGGAAGAAGGGACACCAGTTCAACAATCAGGTACTGCTCTCTTTATGCTCGTTCCTGGCAGCATAAACAGGACAAGGATGAGGCCAACATCATCTGAAAATTCTCAGACTACAATGTTCAGCAAGACCAATCAATTTTAGCATATAGGTGGGCAGCAGGAGAAGTTCAGATCCTGCTCCTAGAGGCACCATGCCTGCAATGAAAATACTAATGGGGTGGCACATAGGAGATACATTTTAGTGTTTCTCCAGCAATTAAACTATTCATAAATCATCGGTCTAACTATACACTCATGCATAAATTATAGAGAAAAGATAACGCGAGTCATCTGAACAAAGATTTGACATGCAAGTTGTCAACACAAAACATTTTGCATTCAAGTTTTTGATTTCCACACAAGGTAGCATAGATTCAGTTAAGCACTTGAATGAACATTTGACATGCAATCTGATATACTAATAGAAAAAATGTCCATACCCTTTCAAAGCCTGAAAGATGCATATAGCAATTAAATAATCTTCTGATTATCTAATGTAGCATAATTAGTCAGCCAAACAGATCAGATGATTTTATTGATATGGCTAATTATCCAACAAACTTGAAAACAAAAAAAATATATAGATATACATGATGAAAACTCAAGCATAAGAAGTCAGACCAACAAATCAGGGATATTAGGAAAAAATTACCTTTGTGAGCGATCATGGAGTGTAGCTGGAGTAGGGTCCCTTCACGGAAAATGCCTGGCATTTGCAGACACAACCTTAAAAAGAACAAAAGAGAATACATAACATTGATGAAATATTAACTCTAAACACGAAGCATGATTAAAGATATTTAGACTACTGTGGACTTCAAAACAGCATGTTGACTTCTAGCATCTGACACAAGATGGGTCAATGAGTTAATAACGAAAAAACTATCATCATTGAAGTTTGTTGAATTAAGCTCTCTATAGCAAACACTAACATTAGTATGACAAAAATGCATACAAACAGATCACGCAGCAGGAGCACGTTTGATATTTATTGTCATTTATCAATTTTATAACCTCGAGGACCTAAGTTAAGAAATTAAGAAATGAACACATTAAGCAAAATGATTTGATAAATTGGAGGAGAGATTAGTTGCAGTGTTGCAGTTCACAGTAGCAAAAGTGTGGACTAAAAGAAAATATGAGCTTGCCACTAAATCCTCCCAGGAAAATTGAAGGAATTTGGTTTAATTGGAGAAGCAAAGAACTAAATTGGTATTGGCCCACTGTGACTGCTGTTCCCACATAAAGCGCAGGTACGCAGGAGTGCTAGCAGAGAAACATCCTAACTAGTAGTAGAGTCCATGTAAAAACAAAGAAACTAAAATGTTTAGACAGTGCAAAAAAAAAGTGTGTGATTATTGCTCCCACATGTAGCATCATGTGTTGATTTCCTATAACCATAAACAAATAATTTGTATCAATGGTAATAATACCACAAGTTCTCTCTGAATGGATCAGAATTGACAAGCTTCCTCGTTCGGTCAGCAAATCAATGCACAATTAAAATAACACGGACTGAAGGGTAGCCTTACCTCACGTGTAGGAGGCCGGGTTGCAGACCAGGGGGTGCACAGCGACATCCCTCGAGAGGCATCTCCGAATGAATACACTATATTACACAACACAATTGGCATTGGTAACAGACTAACAGTTACACAACCAGCATTAGCAGCTGAGACAAACTCACCTTCCTGCAGTTGAAGAGGAGTTCCTGGCCGGGACCTGGGCCATAAGCATCCTGCACTCGACCCTAACTAGCTAGCACTTGATTTGTAAAAGGAGGGCAGGACGAACTAGCACAGGAGGATGCTACATCCACTCACGGAAGGGGAAAATCAAAACAAATCGGGAAGGAGATTCAGAGGGGAAGGAAAGCTACTGAATATATCCATCGGAAGGAGATGCAATAAATAAATGAACATGAAAATAGATCGAGCCAAAGAATCTCACTTTTCCGTTCGTACTTGGCAGGGGTCAATGGGTCCTCGCGAACTTCCGGCTGGTGACTCCTCGCCGTTGTGGAGTGGTCCGTACTCACCAGGCTCGAGCAGTTTGTTGCGGGCGGTGTCGAAGAGGGCAAGCCAAGCGGACCACGGCCTCCATATCCGATGTGATCGAGAAATAGGGACATTGAGGAGCAGCACCGACCGAGCTTGTGCCGGCCGAGCATAGAAAGATCGACGCCGGACACGAGAGATACGAGGTACCGCCGCTGCCCCAGACGAGACCGCCAAGACGCACGTAGCCCGCAGAGGAGGAGCTCCGGGCAGCGACCTGTGCCGGCATTCGAATCATCAGATCCACTTAAGAAGGGGAAAGGGAAGGGGAAGGAGGAGACGATTCAAACGATGAGCTGGGGAAACGGAAGCGTACCAGGATCTGCCAGTGCGATGCGTCTGCGAACGCACAGCGCAGGGGGCGGCGCGGCGGGTCCAGAGGCTGGGGCACGCCGGCCGAGAACACCAGGACGGGCGACGCTGTGGCTGTGGCGGACGCTGGGGAACGGCGGCGGAGAACGCCCGACCGGGCGGCGCACTGCGTCGGCGGCCGCACGGCAGGCAGCGATGAGAGGGAAATCGCGGTTCCGGCGGAGGGAAAAAGGAGACCGAGCAGACGGGATGAGGAAATAGAAACCGCACAAATCGTGGGTAGGTGCGTGAGCTTCAGACGGGAGCGGTATGGCAGCCCCAGCTCGTGGGAACCGCTGCGTGGTCGGCTCGGGACCGGCGCGCCCATGCCTCGGGGTTGGACTCGGTAATTGGGCTCGGGGACTGAATATTAATCAGTATATAGAATATCTATATATATATATATATATATATATATATATATATATATGGTTAAGTTATTGGGCGCTGGCGTTCCCCAAGCCTAATAAAATTATCGGCTCCACCCAACTAACACCCACTCACCCAACCAGCCAGCCAACCACCCACACATGCAGTCCGACGCTGCAGTCTTGACTCAGCAGACGGACGTCACAAACACATAGTCGAGCGCGTCTGAGACTTTTGTCGCGACCGTGCATATAAACCAGGTTGTTCGAGTGCACTGAACCGCATACAAACCAGCTTATACGATGCATATAAACCTCCCCGAGAGCAGAGCTTCCACCAAACAGGACGACGCAGCCGACATACACATGCCGACATGCACGTAAACCACTCGAATTTCTTTCGTTTTTTTTCGCAATAATTCCAAAACGAAGCATCCGATTCGAAAACTGCTTGCACCATTGAACTCCGCATTTTTGTGCACGATCCAAGATCCATTATGAATATATTTTTTAAAATTTTTGAAATTCATAAATTTGAAATTTGAATCATATGACATGTGACAGTTGGGTGCGTATAGTCACTAGTCAAGGTGCGTACAAAGATTTTTAGATAGCCGATTGAATGCGTACAATCACTTGTCAAGATGCGTACAGATTTCAAAATTATGATACCTTCTTCTCTAAAATTTGAAATTTGAATCATGGCTCATGTTGGGTGATAGTATGCATATAACACTATCAAGATGTGCATACAAAGATGTTTTACACCAACATTACATATTCTCTAACAACGCATAAGTGTGCTGAACAATGTATACAGACTTTTTAAAAATTTGAATTTTGAATACAAACCAACCATGAGCTTATTCACCGACAAGTGCTTTAACCAATGCACAGTTAACTACTCCCACAATGTATAGAAACATACATACCGCACATAGACGATTGAAATACATACAAGCTAGTTCTTCGGCTAAGCAAACTATATACAATTGCATAAAAAACCTCTAAAGGGGAGAGGCGTTCAAATGCCCATACAAAAATGTATACAGATTTATTGTAACAATGTATATGAGCGTTATTCAGCGCCGCTTTTGAAGGAACACGACACTCCACGGGAGCGACTTGCAGCCACTCGCTTTGTAAGCAACAAAATAGTCCACCCCCATCCTTTGTGTCGTGATTCCTGCAATCTGACATTGCATAATAATATGGTTTAGCTTTGCATGTGAGAAAAGAAAAGCCCCTGTGAATACATAACTAGGGGATAGTTTTACAATTTTATCATGCATATAAATCCATGGTAGAGTTTCACATTTTTATCATGCATACAAACTTAAAAGAAAACCTCTTTTCTTGATAATTGTATCGGAATCATGATAGTATGGGCCCAAACAATGCACAGAAATATGTAACCAAGAAATAGAAATAGAACATTGACGCAACTAAATCGACTAAAAAGAATCAAATTTACTACAAACATTGATGCAATGGCCAGCAGAATGTACATACAGAACTAGTGGGCGGTGCATATATAATTTCACCAACCTCTTTTCTTGATAATTGTATCGGAATCATGATAGTATGGGCCCAAACAGCTGATTTGCACATTTTCAGCCCTTCTTTTTCAAAAAGGTGTTGGTCCCATGATGTTTGATGAATTGAACAATCCCATGGTCCTAAAACAAAAGCCCTGCTTTGTCTGGAAAAAAAGGGGAAAAAATACTATTTGATGGATGATACTTTTTGCAACCATATTCTTCAGGTTTTGTCAGAAGATGAAAGTAATGTGAAAGCACTGTTCAGGCGAGGAAAAGCTAAATCTGAACTTGGCCAGACAGAATCAGCGAGGGAAGATTTCCTCAAAGCCAAGAAGTGCTCCCCAGAAGACAAGGAGATCCTTCGGGAGCTTCGTTTGCTCGCAGAACAAGACAAGGCTCTGTACCAGAAGCAGAAGGAGCTCTACAAAGGTCTCTTTGGACCGAGACCTGAAGTGAAACCAAAGAAGGCAAACTACTCCGTACCTCGTTGTTTTTTGGCAGTGGCTGGTGTCATTTTTTCTTTATCTGGTTAGGATGTTCAAACGAAAGAACGAGTAGTATAGTTTACCAGAAAATTATGTAGAACCGGTGGCCAAGATGACCATGCTTGTACTAAAAGATTGAATTTTCTGTAGAGTCCATTGATCGGGATAAATAGTTGTTATGAACACTCCACGCTGTTGTGTACTGGTCACCTTGGAGCCATACCCATGCATTCTTTCAGCTGAGGTTGAAAGGACTTTTATGGTACCGTCCAATACATTTTTCACATTTAGATTATGATACTAATAGTGCTGTTATTATTAGTCACTGGAGCTCTAGATTTTCTCTTGTTCGATGCTGTTGTGATGGCAACTGTAGTTGCTTGCAGAGAAACACGAACTCTGCCAGACACAATCTCCACCCTAGGCACAAAATCCAATCCCTAAGGTGAGTAGGTGCCCAAGAAGTGCCAAGCAAAACTGCCTGTGTCGAAAGCAAACAGGCCCCGGCACATTGGTGAATTTGTTTCAATCGATGAATGACTTCCTGATAAAAAGGATGGTACTTTTTCAGGCAGGGACTTCACTTGGTGCTTATAATCCTCCCTTGAAAAGGCTTATACCATCAACAAAAGCAAAGTGGTGGAAGCCTCGAGTGAGAAGTTCTGTTCATCAATTTTGGAGAGGCACAGCCCCAACCCTCATTATCTCACCTCTAATCTAATGCAATAGTACACTAAGTTCGGGTGCATCCACTCCATTTAAAAAAAAAAGATTCTGACTCTTTTTAGCAACTCTTTCTTTTATGAAATTTTCCAAGGTAGGTCACAACATCTGAAACTGAACCATGGACACAGACAGCAGCAAACAAATCACTGGCAGCTTCTCTGCCGTTTTGGAGCAAAGAACCAATCATACTTGATAGTAATAATGTCAAGATGAAGATCCTTGACGCTTTGAAACATTTTGAATGCATATCTTTGCGAAGCCTATTTGAAAGTGTTTTACTATGGGTACTCCAAAGTCCAAATAACTGAGCCATCCATTTAATTAAGTGGTGATTCACAATGGTCACTGACCACCGTACATAGAAGAGGAATACTGACAAACAAAATAGTAGTATGTTAATAAACTTTCTCCCAATTAAACTTCATCAAATATGGCAAAGCTACAAGGTCTAGGAAATGGGGCAAATCAGTAGTTGGAATTGAAAGGAGGAAACGTGCAATAGCAAGAAAAAAAACACAGGTTTTAACAATAGCAGCAGATAAACCTTTAGCCGATGGAACAGATGGGCGAGCAGTGGGCCCAGTTCCCGCTCACGTCAGCATCTCCCCCTCTTTTCCGCAGTACATATACCCTCTGCCCCGTCCTGCTGCTCCTTGCATTGTACCGAATAATATTCTACAGTCTCGAGAGCTCCTGTAGCAAGAAAGAAACCATGTCGGGAGTGTGGGTGTTCGAGGACGGAATTGTTCGGCGTGCGGACAGCGACCCGCCCGGCAGCGCCGGCGCCGGCGCCGGCGGGTCGCGGCCGAACAAGGTGCTGGTGCACGTACCGAGCGGGGAGGTGGTGACGTCGTACGACGTGCTGGAGCGGCGTCTCCGCGAGCTCGGCTGGGAGCGCTACCTCTACGACCCCTGCCTGCTCCAGTTCCACCAGCGCTCCACCGTGCACCTCATCACCGTGCCCCGCGACTTCGCCCGCCTCAAGCTCGTCCACATGTACGACGTCGTCGTCAAGACTCGCAACGTCTTCGAGGTCCGGGACGCCTCCCCAGCCTGATGGTCTTCGTGGCGACGCTAGCTATATATAGCTGTGGCTGTGCCGTCACCCTAGCTCGTTGGACCGGTGCTTGGAGGTCTGCTGCCGCCGCCGTATCAGCGTATGTATTGTATGTTTGTGATTGGTATGATCTCGAGTACATACGTGTGATTTGCATGGCGCAGCGCGCGCTCGTGTGGCCGCCTATTGCATGGTGTCTTACGTTGTCTGCCGCCAAATAAAATGTTATGCGAGAGCGCGCCGCCGCCGTATGCTTCTTACATGTCCGGATTTGAGGGTGTGTAGAATTTCTTTGACACAAAGGCTTGTACATACAGATTGATTTTATATGGCCAATCTTGGTTAGCTAATTTTTGGTATTCAACTTTGTCAAAGTTTTTACCGTCGATTTTGTCTTCTGAATCAGTTGCCCTTGCATTATATATATGGATTATAGGAGATGAAAAGGTTCAATCTTATTCTATTCCTCAAAAAAAGTTTGATTTTTTTTACCTTGATTATCCTTTCTTGATATCTCAACCTTTTGGATTATTGATTTTCTGATAATGTTTACCGAAAAACAGAGAGAAATACTAAAATAAAAGATTTATATGGAGATCTCATCTGGGACATGGATACTAGTGCCTATCATGCTTGCACCCAATAATAATAGAACTATATCGCATCCATTAGGAACAATATTATAAAACAGTATTCACAACTAGAATCTGCACTCCTAGTGACGTGGGTTCTCCTAGTGTTTTAACATTCAATATTTACTATAAACTTTCCCCCAACAAATAACTATGGTGAGGATTCCCAATGATATGACTAGTAGTAGTGTTTTATTACTACTTATTAAAAATACTAGGAGAACTCCACCATTTGATAGTGGTTAGTAATTAATACTTTTGAATTCTATCAAAAAATTATTAAATAAATTTTATATTTAAATTCTCCAAGTACGTACACAGTATATAAAAACAATGTCATTATTGCATGGTAAACAATAATTTATACTAATTGAAAACAAACAATTTTAGACTGTACCCTTTTCAAAAACCTTTCAACTATTATAAGTACCACCTTTTCAATTTAACTTTGGTTCAAATTTATACTAGTTTTTGGTTTCATTGTGTTGGCATGCTGACATGATCAAAAACTGAATATTACTTGAAGTTTAAAAGTCTATAAATGGGACATATAAGCATTAGAATTCACAAAAATGTTCTTTTGTAAGTTAATTAAGTATAATAGAACTAGAAAAATAGCTTAGGCGTTAAGAACTAAAGTTAACCCTTTAGTGATGTTGCTCAAACTGAATTCCATGTGCAGCTAACCATAAAATTAAAGCAATTTTAGATTTACAAATGATGAGAACCATGATTGAAATAGGTATCACAGTTATTCTAAACAACTTTGAAAAGATATACCAAATGTATTTAGAAAGTATATTTTATTTGTGAACGATTAAACTAAATAAGAAAATAGTAAATAATACTATTCTCTTTTCATAAGTTTATCTATATAATTTTAAAATATATAATGCTTAGGTTATAGATAAATCATAGTGCATTTATTAAAGTTTCTACATACTCTACAAATTTACTAAATCAAACAACTATTTTAACTAATGGCCATATTGTCACCATGTCACATCAACGCCAGCATGCCATCCAGAAGTGAATGATAGCCGAGGGCTAAAAGACAATATGGCTTGTTCCGGCTAAAAGACAATATGGCTTGTTCTGGATTGCTCTGCTCTACGTTGTTTTAACTCCACTTCGTATTTTTTTAGTTAAACTGCCACACAATTCCATAAAATGTTCTGCAGAAAAAAAAAGAAGTTGTAAGAGCACCTAAGAGGATGTTTCAAAATCTCTATTTTGTTTTATGAGCTGCTCCATGGTGGAGTTTGAGGAGCAGCCAAAGGTCCTAGATGGCTAGAGGGGGGGGTGAATAGCCTATAAAAATTTCTACAAACTCACTAAGCAAACTTCGTTAGATACACAAACGGCGGAAAGCAAGTTATGCTTAGCCTACTAGGTGTTGCAAGCCTCCTATCCAAACAATTCTAGTAGGTGATCACTAGCACAAACAATAGCTACCACTAGTGATCAAGAGTTCTACCCACGGATTTAATCTACACAAGGAGTGGTTCCCGACCGACCACACAAGCAATTCTACCCACGGGATTTAGTCTACACAAGTTGTGGTTCCCGACCGACCACGCAAGCAATTCTACTTTGCAAGAAAGTAATCAAAGTAATACAAGAGAGGGTAGGAGCATGTTATACCAACGCGTAGAGTCGAGGTTGCCAATCACCAATAAGATGAACAATCAATCACAATCGGCAACACACAAAGGATGATGACCAATCACCGGAGACAAGATGAACACAATGATTTATCCCCGGATGTTCACTTGGGCACCGCCAAGCTACGTCACCCGTTGTGTCGACCAACACCTAGATGGTTCCTCGGTGTGACCCTCAAGTCACTAGCCCTCAAGGCTCGCCCGCAAGGCACCGCAAGACACCACTCTCAAGCGAGGTACTCAACGACACGCGCAATCCACTAGGATGCTCTTCGTGATCCCCACGAGGTGAGCTCAAACCTCTCACAAATCAACCGGAGGTGGCCAAGAACAATCACCTTCTCTTGCCAACGCCTCCAACAATCTCCAAGCCGGCTAGGAGCGGTACTCTCCAAGAGTAACAAGAAATCCACCGGCTAAACCACCCACAAGTGCCACTAGATGCCCTCAAGCAATGCAATGCACTAGGTGATTCACTCAATCTCTCTTAGGATGAACAACCAAGCAAGGGAGAAGAGTGGGAGAGAGTCTCTTAGCTCATAGAATGCACAAGGGATGAGAAATGGCCAAGAGGCCTCCCCAAGGGCTGGCCACCTTCTATTTATAACCCCTCAAATAAATGTGACCGTTACCCCCTCGGGAGGCCGAGCAGTACGCGCCGGACGCGTCTGCCGCAAACCGCCGGACGCGTCCGGCGCTTCTTCCTCGCGCGCGAGCCAAGTCGACCGTTGGCTCCGCGTTCAATCTCGTCCCGCCACGTGTGCGTCCGGCGCGGCGTCCGGCGCTCGCCATAGCGCGTCCGGCGTCGCTCCGTCGGTTCCCGAGCCGTGCCCCGGAACTTCGTTCCGAGTCCGGCGTGCGCCGGACGCGACACGCTTCAGCGTCCCGCCGCCTTCGCCCGACCTCGCAAACGCACCACGCCGTCGTCCATCAAGCGCCGGACCCTCGCACAGCGGATCACGCCCCGCGTCCGCGCGACGTCCGGCCGAGCGGCCGAAAACCCCGAACTTTCGGTCGGTCGTCCGCGCTCGCCGGACGCGCTTAGCCCCGCGTCCGCCGCCTGTCGAGTCCGGCCCTTCGTTATTTCGTCATCGTTGAGACGCCAACTTCTCGAGACATGCTATCCAACAAGTATACCAACTTGATCAACGAGATAGCATGAATTCAACCAAATTTTGCATCCGGCGCAATAGAAAATATGCATCCATTTTTCCCGAAAGCGCCGAATCCCGCCTCACGGGCTCGGCGGGAGGAAGAGAGGGACCCAAACCCATCTCTACCCCCGCAAACCACGGCGCGCCCAAACGCCACCTTTGAAAATGTGCCAACACAACCAAGTGTACATCTCCATGTGCTTGTGTGTTAGCTTTTCACAATCATTTCCCAAAGGTTAGGTTAGCTCACTAGGCCCTACATGCAATGCACTTCATGAATTCACCTAGTGGCACCCATGCGTCGAATAGCCGATAAGACTTCCCCTCTTAATAGTGCGGCTATCGATCCTAAACCACTCACACCCTCTATGGTGTCTTGAGTGCAAAACAAAATGGCCCTATCGGTTATACCTTTGCCTTGAGCCCATTTTGTTCCTCCAAATGATATGAACACTTCACACCATCATGTGACCGTCTCGATCCATCGACCTCGACTTCACTTGCCCTTCACCGTGCATCGGTCCATCGGCGCCTAGTCTTGCCCGAGCTTCACCATCGCATGGTCCTTCACTCCGAAGCCTCGACTAGCCCTTCACCTTCAACACCGGTCCATGGAGCCAAGCATCGTCTTGATCTTCATCTTTGATCACATGACATGTGTCCTCGCTTCATATGCAATAAGCTCATCATGTGGACAACCTTTCTCTAAATCAACCACTTAGATAAACAAGGTTAGTCCTAGGTTTCATCAATTAGCCAAAACCAAACTAGGGACTTTCAATCTCCCCCTTTTTGGTAATTGATGACAACCTCAACAAAGATGATTTTATAATAAAGATTTTGAACTTGTCATACTTGTCCAATCATTAAGCTCACAAGAGGGATTTGGACAACTATAGCAAGTTCGGTTTTGGTAGTATTGCTCCCCCTACATATGTGCATAGAGTTTGGATTTGAAGCTTTGCACATATGCATGGATAAAAGTGTGGGGAGAGTAATTCTACCAAAATGATGCTAAGGTGTAAGAAATGGACCTTTGAAGCGTGATACCAATCGGAGTTGCAAAAAAAAAACACCATCCTTAGCACCATGAAGTAACTAGACATCCATCAAAAACTCAAGAACCCCGTGAGATCAACATTATAAGCAAAGTTCTTGAACCACTTGTAAGGTAAGGAGAGTCTAGTTACAACCTATGCATGCTAGTAGATCATTTCATCAATCAAGTTCTATACTAGCATTGCATCACACAAGCAAGAAGACACCACTTGTATAAAACTTTGAAACTAGGTGCCATGAGCAAGTCATATGAGAATGCACAAATAAATGCAACAACTTTGTTCATGAGCTTGCTCCCCTTCTTGTGTGCATCAAAATTTTATTTACCCCTTTATCATGTTCAATCATCTTTTTCTCTCCCCTTTGTCAACAATTACCCAAAAATGGGATCAAATTGTGGAGAGAAAAGGACTTTGATGGAGTAAACAAAACTTTAGTCAAATTTGGTTCAATCTAGACCACTTGCCAAAGACATTTAATTCGGTTTGAACCAAAGACAAGCTTCTTCACACCTCATGACAAGGGTTATCTTGCCTATGTTGAATTAAACACTTAGAGCAAATATTCTAGATTCAACACTAGGATTGCAAGCCCACAAACATGTCATATGTCACCACTAGATCAAGCAAAGCAAAGAAGCAATAGTGGTAAACATATATACATCAAACACATTTGATTTATCATGAATGCTCCAAATGCACCTTGTATGTCTACATGTGCTACCACAAGTATAATCCTAAGAATGAATGACATGTCAACCAATGGTACCTTGCTTTGTCGAAGGAGAGGCATGTCAAGTAGTGGTGGGGTGCATTCAACACATGTTTGAGAAATCAAAAATGTTCAACTCATTCCTTAGCTTGCAAAACCTTCTTTCATCAAGTGGCTTGGTGAGGATGTCGGCAAGTTGATCATCGGTGCCCACACTTTCAATGGAAATGTCACCCTTTTGTTGATGATCTCTTATGAAGTGATGCCTTATGTCAATGTGCTTTGTTCTTCCATGTTGAACCGGGTTTTGTGTCATCTTGATTGCACTCTCATTATCACAAAATAATGGTACATTCTTGAAATTGATGCCATAATCCTTCAAAGTTGACTTTATCCAAAGCAATTGTGCACAACAACTCCCGCACTAACATATTCGGCTTCGGCGGTAGAGATTGCCACACTATTTTGTTTCTTTGAGGACCATGACACAAGTGATCTTCCAAGAAGTTGACACGTACCACTTGTGCTCTTTCTATTGATCTTGCAACCACCATAGTCGGAGTCCGAATATCCAATCAATTAGACAAAACCAAACTAGGGACTTTCTCTAAATCAACCACTTAGATAAACAAGGTTAGTCCTAGGTTTCATCAATTAGCCAAAACCAAACTAGGGACTTTCACAGCCCCGAACAGAGCTAATATACTTAAAGTTCAATGATTGGACTCAACCACGTAGTTTATTGTTATACAATACATTTTTTCTAGATATATATTGACTCCACAATGTTTGACAATGTCCTTTCCTCCAAACCATAAATGCTAAATACACTGGGATGCCCACAAATCTTAGTTAGATTACTACTGCTATTTAAACTTTCATAAACAAAGGTAATAATAATAGTGGGTCAAAAATTTTCACATTTTTTGGAAAGAATCTAACTTTCACATTTTAAAGTTACACTTGGTTTCAGTTTCATTTGATGCAACGGCCTCTCCTGTTCCTGCCATTGTTTGACTATGGAAATACCAACATATGTATGAACAATCGATACACAGAAAATCCTTGTTATGAGCAAGTTAAAATAAACCATAATAGTAGGAATATTTGTAACACAGAATAAACATGATGTAGATGATGAGATTGAAGTATTATTCGTCATCTCAGACATCCTTCTCAGCACCTTGCATCTGCAGAGCCGGGCCACCAACTTCAGGCTCCTCGCCACCGCAGCAGCTGTCTAAACCCGGTCTCCTTCCTCTTGCAAGTGCACCCGTGGATAGAAGGTGGCGACACAGATAGAGAATCACTCTCTAATTTATCGTATTTATTAGATCTAGTTTGTTTTGATTTACTCCAAATAAATCTACAACGGAATTATATTATTTTTTTGTCAAAAGCTTGTTACCTACTATGACATCAGTTATGGCCACAACGAGAACGTTGTTACAAGCATCTATATCATTAGTAAGAGGTAATTTTGTGGTAGTATAAGAGAATGAGTGCTCCTTGGCACTCTCCACGGATCAGATCATCAAGATGGAAAAGGAAATCAGACATCCAACGTGACCAAGGGTACAGTATGATTTCATTGTTCCATCTTCCCATTTAGGTGGCATATAATCTGAACACTTCTGCATCGTAGGGGTTTTAAATTGCTAAACAAGTCCTATGATGGCACCATAGGAAAAACTGCTCATTTTGCAAAGCTATAGGATTATACATAGCCCACAATTTTCAGCCTAGTCAAAAATCAGCAAAATATGCCCCAGTAGACAAGGGTCTAGTCATCCAGCTCAATGATCTTCACAACTGACGAATCTCCCACTTTCTGGCAAACAACAACACGGTCATGGGACTTGATCACACCAGAGGCTTTGCCATGGTCAAGAGCAACCTTTAGAACTGACTCATTTGTAGAACTGGTTGATTCAGCCTGAAAGACGCAAGGAAGATTAATTAATACCAAGTAACCAGACAATCACACTAAATCAATTTGCAGCGCACAATAGAAATTACACAAACATGGCAAACAAAAACTTGTCTCTGCCGAGGAGACTAGACATAATAGTAAGGGTCTAAGTGGGATTGCCACTTCAAGCCTTCCCTAGCCTTCTATAAGTTATATAGACAAATAAACCATGTTCTGTTTTAGAAGTGCAGTGAAATGCATTCTAGTGTTCTTGCCTTCAAACCTTTATAACATACAAAATTTTATATTTTCTACCACGGCGAAGCAGAATTTTATTACTTGAATGTTAATAAAGACGGATATCTGTAGACTCCTAGCAGCCTCATACTACTAACAAAAAGAATCAAATTTCGATAGGACATCTTATCAAAATGCTAGTCCAAGAATACAAGGGCAATGGGGATGTGCTTGCAAAATCTTTCCGTCCTCAACGATGCTAGAAATGGGACTCATGCGTACAAGTGGGCAAATCCAGACAGTATGTGTTTCATATACACTTAAGTAGTGAACTGAAAGACTTTTGTTAACTTACTGGATGCCGAGGATCAGCAAGCATCGGAAAGAGGCCCCTAACTATCAGTGATTGTCTTGCCTGCAAAGAAACAACAACAGGAAACGAGTTACATGGTGCCAAATATCAGTTTGCCTTTCTTCTCAAACAAACAAGCATTCAAGGTTCTTAATTTTTCTCAAACAAAGTAATGTCTCTTTTAAGCATTGCATGACACATGTTCAATACCTACAAGAGAAACTTCACAAGACCAATGTTACCATTCACAAAAAGAAATGATCAACATGCTAATAATAGACAATGTACGCATTGCATAAAAAGGAAACATCTAATAAGAAAGATCACAAAGAATATTGAAGTTCACGTACCTCAAAAGCACCAGTGAAACTCCATTTCAGTTGGTTTGTCTTCAGACGAGGAATGACAACAGAAAGAACAGGCATGCTGGGCCTGTACTTGGCGATGAGCCTGCAAATCATATAGATATACATGAGATTAGTTCCACTGAACTGTAGCCCTGTATAAGCATATTCGTTTCTACTGCCCTGTATAAGCATATTCGTTTCTACTGACCTTGCAGCCCGTCCAGAAGAGGTGAAGCAAATGATCACTGAAGCCTTAACTTTGATAGCAGCTCGCACCTAAAATGTAGTAACAGAACTATCTTAGACTACAAATCTATGTTTTGCAAACATTAATAAAAAAAAAAAGATTGGAATCTGAGAAGCACATAGATCTTACCGCTGAGGAAGCAATGGACTCCAAGTGGGTCATGGGTTCTCCCACATATTTCACAGTTCTCTTGAAGTATAAATCTTGGTTGAATACCTTCTCAGCCTGTAAGACAAATGGCACAGATGTATAACTAAATCAATGACGACAAGTCAGATGCAGAGTTAAAAAAAAAAGACACAAAGTTTACAATGAAGTAGCAATGACAGTTGCAAATGCAACCATATCTAGAAGACATAACAGAAATTTCACCTCAGCACAAATTCTGCCCACTGTTGAAATAGTCTCAACTGGATATAAACCTCGGAGAGTCTCAGCACCAAGGAGAATGGCATCACTCCCTGCAATTAAAACAATCGTGAGCAAAATTGAACTGCCCTTTTTTAGTGCACTGAGGACCAGCTGCATACCAGGCTGACAGAGCCCGAGGATACACAAAAAATTCTTAACAACTTACCATCAAGTACTGCATTTGCCACATCAGTTGCCTCGGCTCGAGTAGGCCTGAGGTTGTCGGTCATACTGTCCACAACACGAGTGACAACAGCAGGCTTTCCAGCCATGTTGCACTTGTGAAGAGCAGATTTTTGAAACAAAAAGACCTGCAATATGGTTGGAGTTATAAAGATCAATGGCTAAATAAACTAGTAAAATATGGACAATTATTGCATCCTAAAATGAGACAGAAAATACTAAACTAGAAGTAAATTTAAGGTTCATGTGTGTTGTGTCTATCTTTCCTCAACGCCTTAGGATTTTTAGTAAACTGGCAGGTATGAAACTCAATTCTGATAATAGAGTCAAACGTCTTGAGTATAAGACCATGCTAACACCATTTTAAGAAAAATATAATAGTTTTGACCCTGAACCACTTCAGATCCAAATTGTACGCTAGGAGGTCTGATGGTGTGTATTATGTGGCCATAATGCCACTGAGGCTTAAAGCTCACCTTCTCAGGTGGAAGATCAATTCCCAGGTTCCCTCTTGACAAAATGATACCATCTGCCTCAGCCAGTATTTCATCAAAATGGTTCAAGCCCTGCAAAGAAATAAGGAGTGTATGTGTATTTGAAGGGCAAACAAATGGTAGCTATCTAATAATGTAATAAGATTTACTTACCTCAACATTCTCAATTTTGGCAAAAATCAGAGTTTGGCTTAGATCGCCCAATTTTGACAGGAACTCCCGTGCCTGTGTTGCAACAAACAAATATTAGCACTGTTGACAGCATTCTTCTTATAAGCATTATACCCAAACAAACAGTAGATAGCGCATCAAATATAGCAATGATGCCTTTTCTTGTAGAAAGAAAGGTACTCCTTAGAAGCACAGCAATCAGAGAGGACAAACAGAATAATAACTCAGTAAGCATCCACAAAGCAAGTTGTTTACCTGCCGCACATCCTCTGCATGTCTTGTGTAAGACAGAGAAAGGAAGTCAATCTTATTCGGAGTACCCCATTTTTTGATAACCTGAAAGCATTTCATGCATGTAACTGTAAGTCTTAGGATGGGCTAAAAGACAGGGCTGCAACTTTGCAACAAATCTAGTTCTGTCCCCAAATTTTCATGTTGCTAAAGGTGAAATTCTGAAAGGAAGGGGACAGTTTCAATTTTTGAAGAAACAACTACACAAGGATTTTGAGAGTAAAAGTTGCTTACATCCTTATCCTCATCAGACAGGGTGGGCAAGTCAATGTGAATCTGGGAGCAGTGGAGTGTGAACAGTGACCCAGCCAAGGTGGCTGTGTTCTTGATTATACAGACCACATCATCTCCTTTCACTTCAGAAACCTACATCAGCAAGATACAAGAGTTTCTTTATTATCTGAAATTGCCGAAAGCAAACCATAATCCTACTGAAAGATATATGAAATGAAACATACAAAATGCTTATTAAAGGTACAGCATGGCAAAGGCTTTTTACCTCCAACCAAACTGAAGTAGTCTCACTGCCAGTGAACAAGTATTGGCCCACGAAAATTGTTGCCCCTGGTGTCACGGCCTGAAAGGAAACACAGTTTTTTGTTGCTTGATTTAAATTTGTCAGGGCATGGTCAACTGGCAGTTGATGCCGATGTCGTCAAAACAAGTATAAATGCAGCACAGGATATTAGATCTGATGAGTAGAACAGCATCAGCAGTTGAGCACGTGCTGACCTTGGCGAGTCCAGCGAAGTTGATGGGCAGCAGGCTGGAAGAGGCTTCTTGGCCCCGGTGAGGCGTCAGAACGACGGTGCCGTTCTCCTCGAGGGAGATCGTGGTCTCCTTCTTGTTCACCACCTGCAGCTCCGGGCCCACGGTGTCGAGCATGACCTGGTTAAGCAAAGGAAGGGATGCAATGCAATTGTCAGCTCCGTCGCGCAAGGGGAAGCACATTGTCATTGGAGCACACTGCTGACTTACTGCGCAGAGCTTCTTGGTGGATTTGATGGCGAGCTTGAGGTTCTCGAGCGTCTCCTGGTGGTACGCCGCGTTCCCCCACGAGAAATCGAACCGCGCGACTGCAGTCGCAGCAGGAGGAAATCAGACCAACCAAGTAACAAATCAGCTCCACCGCTCCAGTGCGAGCTTGGGGACGGCATTGAGAAAGAGAGACGGGGACAGTTACCTGACATGCCGGCCTTGAGGCAGGCGGAGATGGTGTCGACGGAGCGCGACCTGGGGCCGAGCGTGCCGACGATCTTGGTCATCGCCGGGAAGAAGCTCTGCTCCAGACCAGAAAAGGATCCACCCGAAACCAAAAATAAGTTAGGCAGTTCTCAGTCGAGGTAGGGTTCGCCAATCGATCTCGCCCAAATCAGCAACCGGAACGAATCTGAACATGACGGCGGAAGGGGATCGCGCCGGCGGCGGCGGCGGCGCTTACCGGCTTGGAGGGCTCGAGGATGGAGGCCATCCGGATGGGCTCCTCGAGGAGGAGGTTGGTGGAATGCATCCTGACGGCGGCTGGCGGCGGCGGTGGCGGCGGCGGCGCTTCCCCTTCTTCTTCTCCAAGGAAAAGGAGGCGGCGGGGGCAAATGGCGAGTGCGCTGCGCTACTCGGCTCGGTTAATGGTTTTGATTAGGCAAACGAATCTCTTTTGCCCCAGCCTGCTGCGGTTTAATAGAAAGGCCGAGGGCGAGGCCGACGTGTCGGTGCTTCTCGAGCGAGCCACCTGCCCCTGCCCCACGGCATATGCTTTTGGGTCTTTCCAATGGGTCCTGCTGCGGGAATCGGGAACGCCGATGGGTCCTGACCGGTCTGTCACCGGCGGCCGCCGCCGGTTTTCTGCCGTCAGGCCACATTGCTGCTGGGTCGTATCGTATCCAGGCGCAACTTTGGCACTATGTAAAAAGAAAATTTCCTGTCACATTAAACTTGTGGTATATGCATAGAGTACTAAATATAGATGAAATTAAAAACTAATTGCACAGTTTTATTGTACTTTATAAGACGAATCTTTTGAGTATAATTTATCAATATTTGAACAATATTTCACAAATATAAACAAAATTACTACAATACGCTATAGTGTGTGTACGTCTAAATTTGGACTCTCAATTTTGAGATCTAAACAAGCACTAGCAGCGGCGCTGCGTGTGCGTGTGGACCGCAAGTCTCGGTCACAAATACCCGGTACATCATCTGCGTGTGGACCGCAAGTCTCGGTCACAAATACCCGATACATCATCATTTATTCATTCATTTTCGTCACTTTCTTTTGCACGAGCACGGCGACTTGTACAAGGACCAGGACAGGAATTTGCAGTGCCAGGTTTTGGTGTTCTCGTTTTATTCACGTAGCAGTAGCAATGGCTGAACGGTAATGCTGTGCTCAGGATATCCTAAGCATCGGACGCGTGTCTGGGCATCATTTAATTTGCTTGCGCCTACGCTACGACTCTCTATCTATGTCCCCTTCCTCTCACACGTAAGCCGCCCGACTCACTCTCTCACTCTCCCTCGAGCTTCTTTTTAGATCAGCTCTCTAAAAAGAAGCTCGAGGGAGAGTGAGATTGCGGTGATATGTTGGCCCATTTGGAAATCACGTAACTCAATTTGCTTTGAAGGGAAATTAATAATTGATCTTGTTAATATCATATGTTATGCTGGCGCACTCATGGGTTATTGGCCAGGACTCTTCCAGGAGAATGATAAAGGAGTCATAACGAAAGAAGTCGACGCAATACTGGCGATTGCTACGAAGCTAGTGGCCAAGAAGAAGAAGAGGACCGAAGACCAACTGAAGCTGGAAGATGCCTCGGAGCGTGAGCAGTCTGATAGAGCTCCTTGAAGAATCTAGGAGAAGAAGAAGCAAGCATAGGCGTTGGAGTTGTCGCCTGTGCTCGTTTTCAGTCATACTTTTAGTGTTGGCTCGGCATGCTGGAAAATGTTGTTGCATGTCGTCAAAAAAACTTCTATCTAGTCTAGCGTCTAGCAGTTAGCGGCGCGCTTAAAACTTGTTCATGGGGCCTTGTCCTAGTTTACTTTGTTCTGCTCTTCTGCTTGCTTCACCGAAAAACTCTAAACAATATATTTCCGTTTTGATTAATGGAAATGAGGAAAGGGTCCTCTTGTCAAAAAAAAAAAAAAAAAAGTTAAGCTCCTCGCCAGAGTCCAGCGACCGCCGCTATGGTGGCGCACTCCTCTCCCTCCCCTACGCCCCAACTCCTCCCCCACGCTCACCACCTCCACGCGCGGCCCGGACACTCGGCGGGGCGACGGTGGGTCCGGCCGGATCCGGCGGGGGCGACGGTGGGTCCGGCCATGGCGGCGCCGCTGAATTCGGCGGGGGCGACGGTGGGTCCGGCCGGATCCGGGCCTAGCTAGGCCTCCTCCTTTCTCCTCTCCCCTCCTTCTCCAACTCCGGTGAGCAGGTAGGGTTCCGGCGAGCTCACCCCCTTTTTTCCAAACTCCGGTGGGGTATAGTAATGTCCGACTGCCCGGGGGGGGGAAGGAAAGACATGCGATGGGGATGCGGGGGTGGCTTAGGGTGGCTTTGGCGCGAGACGGTGGCCGGCCAGGCCTAGAGCGGGCATGAGGTCGCCGAAGGTGAAGAAAGTGGCACCGAGGGAGGAGGGGAAGAGTGCGGCCGCCACGGACGTTAGGGCTCACCAGAGCTTCGGGCAGCTGGGGCGAGGTCGCCGAAGTGAAGGTGGAGAGGTGGAGCAGCATCCAATCCATCAGACGTTCGAGCGCTTGAATAGCCAACATCTCTTTCTTTTTTGGTTATTCTGAACTTTTGCTTTCATCGATCACGTGCTTCAGATTCCATGGCATGGCATGTCACCATGTCCGGGTCAATTCCAGTCTCCGGGTGCTTTGACGATTCTGGGCTTCATTTCTGCTTGTCCGTCCTGCACTGTGTGTTGAGTTGGCGCGCGTGCGCTCCTACCGATCGCAGTGCACGCGCGCCGGGATGAGTAGCAGCGCATGGTACTTTTATGAGTAGGCAACTTGGGTCGGTTTCTCATTTCTCGTGTCTACCTTTTGGGTAAGAAGACCCGTTGGCACTTCTCTCAAGTTTTGGGCTGATAGGCCCATTAACGTTTCTCTTGTCTAGATTTTAGGCTGATATGACATTTTAAATTCTACAAGCTTTTTATTTCTCTTTCGGGATAGCGGGTACGTGGGAGATGAAAAGGGCGGGGGCATGGTTTCAAATCTATTTAGATGTGAAAGTACTGGTTTTCAAAATTCATATTATTTTGTGTTCCATAATATTTTGTATGCGACTAATGATTTCAAGCAATATAGAAAAAATATAAAATAATAATACATAAAACCATGCAATGTTGTAAGAAAAAACTAAAAAAATAAGTGTCTTATTAACCAATATATATACGTCTTTACATAGAGCGAATATAAAGCACATGTTGCTTCTGTTCTCAGTGCTAAATAATTGTCATTAATACCTGAAAAAACAAGACAAGGTGAACACATTAAAAAAATACATGAAGTTATATTTAATTTACAAAAGCTTACAAAATTATGTCATATTATAAAATTTGCACCGTTACGTTCAAAACTTACAACAATCATATTATAAACATTGCCTTGCTAAGTTCAAAACTTTACACTGAGAGTTTGTAACTTTGAACTACCATATTACTGTTAGGTTCAAAATTTTGAATTATCACATTGTAAACTCTGTACTACTAGATTGAAGGCTCTACAGTAAAAAATATAAAAATTTCAACTACAAAATAATAAACTTTGCATTGTTGAATTCAAAACTTTGAATTATCACATCATAAACTTTTTATTGCTAAGTTCAGAACTTTATACTTAGAACTAATAAAAATTTAACTATCATAATACAAACTTTGTACTGCTAGTATCAAAAACTTGAACTATCATATTATAAACTTTGAATTGCTAGGTTCAAAACTTTATAGTGTTAGGTTTGAAACATTAAACTATTAAATTAGAAACTTTGTACTACTAGGAACTTTAAACTCGAGAATTTATAAAATTTTGAACTATCAAATAACAAACTTTGCATTGTTGGATTCAAAACTTGAATTATCACATCATAAACTTTTTATCGCTAAGTTCAAAACTTTACACTTAAAATTAGTAAAAATTTAAATATCATAATACAAACTATGCACTACTAAGATCGAAATTTTGGACTATCACATTATAAACTTTGAACTGCTAGGTTTAAAACTTTATAGTGTTAGGTTTGAAACATTGAACTACCAAATTATAGATTAAAAACTTTACAATTAGAATTCATAAACTTTGAACTATCACACAGCAAACTTTATCTTGCTAGATTCCGAACTATAACGAAGGCAAATAAGCAAGCAAAAACACACCATACAAGATATCGAAGAACTGAAAAATCGTTGAGTGCAAAGCAATCAAGCAAACCATATCCTAGCTTTTGCAAGAAATCATCCAAGGAGAATTAAATTGAAAATATCCTAACCTCTGCTTTTGGTGCTACAAAAAGCTCCCAGGCTTTGCGATAGTAGAGCGAGCAAGTTGTAGACACCCTGCCAAAAGCCCAGACAGGTCGGGGCTCCTTGCTCTATGGAATATAGCATTCTAGCTCCACCTCAACGAGGAAGAATAGGGAGCATCAACCTCCCTTCATGCTCAGGAGAATATGGCTGCGTGAATCGAGAAAATGGTGGCAAGAAATATCAAATTACATATTACATGCATCTCTGGGTGGCATTACAGCTCTCCTAATAATCGCACCGAGATATTTGAGGTAGAAGTAAAAAATAGATTTTCAATTCAATGTTACGCCATTCAAAATTCAACGATTAGCTTGCTAGCTAGGTGAAAAACATAAGCATAGAAAAAAGACCTAAAACTACAACACATCATATTCATAAGTTCTTAATTAGGGGGAGGGGCGCAGGTAAATAATTTTAAAAATCATTGCAAAGCTTGTTAAACACTAATAATTGCATCAGGTGATCAACGTATATGTACAGCTATAGGAGCCTCCAAGGAACCAAAAGCAATCCTAAAATTAGAAAATATCTAGGAGCACGGCCTAAAAGTTTAGTGTACCTACTAAAGAAATGAAATGGATTATCAAAGGAATACATAGCAAAAGGACCATAGTTCTTATATTAAAAAGTGGCCAGCAACCATAGTTCATATATCAGTGAAAAATGGTGTCGCCAGGCCACCTTCAAGTTCCAATTGTGCAGATTAAGCAACCATCCCAGACATCATAACCTTGGTTGAATACAGTTTCTCTTACACTGGAGTATGCAGTCCTTAGTCCATGTTCCGGTTTTGTGACCAATATGTCATTATGACAGAATCCATTATCCGTTGTTTTGTTTTTTGAACAAAAGAATCTATTAGTGAACATGGTGGGCAGGTGTAATATACTTCACAGTTCACAGTCATGTGGTGAAAAAAATACTATAATTAAAAAAACATGTCAGTATGACAGTATCACCTCTCTTCCTCTGAATCAAATTGTCAAACTAAATTGGAGTAACCTAATGGTGGAAAGAAAAACATAAAGCTATAGGATCATGCATTAATTTTAGAAACATTGTACTGCTAGATTCAAAAATTTGCACTCCTAAATTAAAAACTTTGAACTGTGACATGAGCTACTTTATATTGCTAGCTTCAAAACTTTGAACTATCACAATTACAAACTTTGTACCGTTAGCTTCAAATCTTTATATCTAGTTTTGACATAGGATAGTAAATTATTTGTCACTGAAATTTAGGAACTTTGAAGTAGCTCATTTGAAACATTATACTACGAGATATAAAACGTATATATTGAGGTTCAAAACATTATGACCCGGATGTTCTGGACTTCGGAGGACAGTTCACAACATTTTTTTGTCTAATCTTTGCCTATCGATTAATTCTTGGGTAGAGTGGAAAACAAAAGAACTAAGTTTACTGACAAAAAAACACATGGAGTCAGCGGCTAGTGCCCATTCAGTGAAACGTGAAGACAGATAGCAAGAATAGACTAAAAATGTTATTAACAAAAAGAAAATGGTGATTCCATATTTCCATCAATAACTAACCTGATGAGTCAATGGACTAATGCAAGACTGGCCACTTGAGAATCCAAGAAAAATGAGTTTGGAAATTTGGATTGATGAAGATGGTGCACGACAGTGAAGTCCACTTTAACAACAAAGTCCTGAACTGAAAAAATATAGACATGGGATCAACATCCATAGGTAACACACACATACCAACAAAAGTCCAAAAGTTGCAGCACTTACAAAATTGAGGGCTTTTTATTCATTTGAGACCGAAAGTAAGCTACAATCTAATGACTTACTAATACTGAAATTAGTTTGACAAAAAATATACTGAATATATACTGAAGACATTTTTAAGAAACTTATACCAAAGATTGAGAACAATTTACTGAAAACTTACAATGAAAATATACTGAAGTTGAAGAAGAACTAAGATAGAACATGGTGGCACCTGCCTATTTTTTAGGTGATTATGTACCATGGGAGATGATTTTCATGTTACAAGTATTTGGAAAGTACAGAGTCATTGCCTTGGCTATGAAAAAAATCATCGATCTCAATATGGTTTCATGCCTGATAAAAAAACTGAAGATATTTGATGAAGCTATTGTGCAGTGCAGCGTTGTATGTTACTTTTATTAGGTCAATGCTTTCTTGACCGGTGTTCTACAAAATAGATGTCGAATAATAGGTAAAAGTGAAACATAGAGACAGGACATGCTATAGTAATGACTATAAATGAGCAAGGAGAGAGCATACATAGTTTCCCGTTAGTGTTTAGAAAGCGACTGCAATATCAGATTGGCATATGTAAAATGATTCAAAAAAATCACCCCAATTAATTTAGCCCTTGGTACAGTACCGTCAAAGGATGTGGTAACATTGATGCACCTGAAACCAGCACAATAAGTGTTGATTCGGACACTGAAGTCATCCTATGATGAATTGAAGGCATATTTAGATCTTAAAAAATTACTAGGAGAAGTTAAAAAACGACGAGCCCATAAAACTCTTAACACGATACAGTACACATATGCCTTAAATTGAATATGTCACTAGAAATGTCTGCAAACGGATCAAAGTTGTAAGCTGTTGGCTTATGTTTTTAGAGTACCTAAAGAAATATAGCAAAGTAATACCTATCACAGCTCTTCACTCCTGCCGTGTTGTCTTCTTCAGCAACCTTGATATTGCTTGATCCTACAAGGGGAAAGAACAGATGTACACATCATCCAGTAACCCTTAGAAATTAACACCATATCCAACGAGTATATTAATAGCACAGACCATGGTTAAAAGAAGCACCTATTTTTCAGAAAGGTAGCTTGATTTGAAACAAGCACATGGCACCAAAATTTTTACACATATAAGATGATTGTGCATTGGTCATCTAGTTAATCAGAAGTTGTGTCTGTTAGTTGAACATAGTTTCATTCACTATAAGTGTGGCCCCAGCTCTCATGAAACCAAGGAAGTGAGTACAAAATGGTCCCTTGTTAGGATATATAAGGCCATATATAAAAGGATAATTTAACTACTAACTAGAAGTGATCTGAACATCTATAGATGAGCAGTGTAATGGATCAAAACAAATCCTCACAAAAAAAATGAATATTACAGCATAAATGAACTGCATAGGAAAGATGATGCACTCTAAACATGCCCAGCAAGTCAGCAACTCATTGTTCCTCGTCACATGAAATATTCGAGGATGCTAATTCATAAAACAAAATTTTAAGGCCTCAAATATCTTGATAGAAGGATTTTTACCCGTCGTACATTAGCTCTATAACTAGTTTTTATGGATTGTAGGTTAGGACCTTGGGAAAGTTACAATGAGCACTTCTGATATGAACCACTAACAGAACTGCATAGGGAAAGCATCATAAAGTGATATGAAATATAGCAACACTGACAAGCAGTACCTCGTTCCTGCAGGAGTTGGCTCGAAACACATATCGGTTGAAAGGTGTGGCCTCCGTATCCTGCTTGTTGCTCCTCTGTACTAGAAACACTTCTATCTCACCAGCTAGCAGCAGCCAAAGTGATGCGTTGATCACAGAAAAGGATGAGCAGAGCAGCAAGATGCAGACAGTAATACACAACCACAAAAGAGGCCATCCTCCACACATCGTGGTTTGCATAGAAGGACTAGGCGAAGACCCGTACCTGGAGGAGCAGCAGGCCTAGCTTGGAGGCCATCGGCGGTGATGACGACGACGTCCTCGCAGCAGCGGCCGCCAGATCTGTTGATTACTTCGTCCTGGTACCACCTGGAGCCGACGGATAAAAATTCGTCGGCCCTGCTGCTCCCATCATCACACTCGAATATGACTCTGCCTACCCCAAATCCGCCCAAATCAAGTCGACGGTGGTGACAAATCTGCACAAATAGAGAATGCGATGGAGACAAATCCCCTCCAAATTGAAAACGCGCCGACGACGAATCCGCCCTAAATCCAAATCCCCACCTAAGCAAAACAATAGCGAAAACATCACCTCACCGTCGCCGGTGACAACGTACGCATCCTTGCGGCGCGGAACCCCCGGTGTCGCGAGGCTACGGCCGGCTGGATCTCGCGAGCGCTAGGATTCATCGAGCCCTCCATCATCCGCCGCTCGAATTCGCCTCCACCTGAAAAATCGAATCACCCTCAAATCAAAATCCGAGCCCACCTCGAATCGAGACTTTGAGGACGAATCGTCCTCAAATCGAAGCCTAGACGCACGACTACATACCTTCACTTCACTTTGACGGTGATGGCAGCCATCGGCCGCTCCGGCGCCGATGAGGCCGACGAGGCCTATACCTCCACGTCGACGGGCGAAGCGATGGGTGCTGCCCTCAAAAGTCGCCGCGGCGACGGAGCTTCCACCGGCGCGGCGGCGCGTTGAGTCGGAGAAGGGGAAAAGGAACCGGCTGACGTGCGTGGAGTAGGAGAATAGAGAAAAGGAACCGGTGCACTGTTTTGAAATATTTTAAAAATCCCTCCTCCTAGTGACCGGACAGAGAAACGACAAAAGAAAAGCAGAAAAAGGAAAGAAATGAATGGGAGGAGACGTGAGTGCTCTAAACGGAATGCGTGCGCCAGGAGCAGTTTGAGCGCGCGCGCGCCAAATAGCGCTTGGGGTTGTTGACCCATAAGGCCATGAACGGTACACGTCGTTTTCTCCTTGGGTAGTTGGGTTCTTCGTCTTCCGCTTCCGGAACATATAACAGCGCTTTTTCTGTTCAATCTTACTACTAAAAATCCTCAAATGATATCGTAGCCACCGCTTTCGGCCTGCCTCAGCTTAATTCGCGGTTAATCACGCAACCTCCCCCGCGAGCATCGTCTTAACCCGGAACTGCCGCCCCGCCCACAATGTGCTTCACCTCGCCCCCGCCCCCGCCACCACACGGTCTGAGATCTATCCATCTGCCTCGCCCAGCTCGCACTCGCCCTCACCGGTCAGTGCACGGCGAGCGCCTCGGATTGGCGCGTCACCGTCGCCGTCGTCGCTCGAGCTCCCCCGTGCCGGTCTGCGCTTGCTTCCCCGGCGGCCCCCCGATTCGCTGCGCAGCTCGTCTCCCTCCAAGGAACCGCAGCCTCGCACGCCTGCGCCATCGGGGTCGCCGTCACCGACTGCCTCGGTCGCCCTCGCTGGGTGCTCCTCGCCCTACCTCGATGCGCGGCGCGACCGAGCCAGACCGTCGCCCTCGCCATCGTCACTGCATCCTGTACCGGCGGGCCGTGGCCTCGGCACATGGTGGACGGGGAGCGTCGAGCGTGACGAGCGGGCGGCTGGGTCCGATTGTGCGTGCCGGGCAGTGTGCGGTGCGGCAAACGGCCGTATACGGCGGACAGGCTCCAGTGGACAACGCCCGCATCCACGGCTCGCCCAGCTGCCTTCGGCGTCCCGGCGGAATCCGTACGGAAGCGGCACGCCATCCCAGCGGTAGAGGCGGAGCGGCGTCCCTGCGCCCTCGCCGGCTCCTCCTCGCCCTCGCCATCCTTGTCGCCTGCCTCGGCGCGCAGCACCGCGTGGGGCGGACGCGCTCCAGTCGCTCGGCGTAGGGGGCGCGAAGGCTGCCTACTGGGCACGGCCGTGGATTTTGATCGTCCAACTTCACCTTCCGTGCCTTTGATTTCCCCAACGTCCACGGTGATGGCCAACGAACATCAAGCAACTCAGCATCGCCTTGAACCATCTCGAAGATGATCTTTCTTCTCTCCCCAATTCCAGCCTGTTTCAGGTTCTCTGCGCACTGCAACAACTCGAGGGATGCTCTCGTGCTGTTTGTTGAAATGTCGCTTAAGCCGTTGCAACGTTATTTGATAGTACTGGCTGCGCACCTTTTCCCAAAGGGTCTCCGTCCAGTTTAGTTGGGAGAGATGCAGAGCATGCCTGGTGAGTCCCTGATTGCACTAGCCTGTTTATGTTTGGAGAAAAAAAAAATCTTGCTTGCACTAGCACGTGCTTTAGAATAGATTGCTCTGGTTGTTGACTTGGTTGATCGATTGAATCCTCTGAAATGAATGACTGAATGAGCCCTCACTTATTGAATACTGATGAAATGAAATTTAAATTGGTGGTGCAGTGAGAGGATGCCGCTTGAGCCGTGCGGGCATGCCAATGTTGTGGCCAGTGTTCCATGGCGAGACTGATGGAAATAGTGAGTGGAGGCACAAGGATTCCAGATGGGTGGCAACTGCGCAGCTCATGTGGAGCTATTCTGTGCTCTGCTGTTGAGCCTATACATGCCCTCTGCTCACCGAGATGCCTGCCGGTGATGGACGTACATAGCATTTACATGCCCTCTACAATGATGATGGGTGAGTGCTTGTGCCTCTCTCTGCTGGATCTGCTTTAATTTGTATGCAGTCATGTCTTTTTCTCATTGCATAGCAGCTCCCAAATTAACATTTGTGCCTCTATGTTCGATTGCCATCAGAATAGCATTTGTGAATAAATTTTGGTGATTACATAGGCAGCCTATTTTGTAAGTAGGTAATTCATGGTATTTTTAGATTTCCTGGTGAGTGATGGTTACCGCTCTTTATGCTAGATAGTTGACATTAATGGTTTTTTAGAACAATAGTTGCTATTAGTAGCTCATGTTCAGATGAATAATTTTTTAATTATCTAATTGACTGTTTTTCTCATAAAACTGTCCTCATAATTTGATTGGTAAAAAGATGTAGAATCCCACCAATGCAGCTGTGGTTTCCATGTACTGCGTAGCTGGCGGATGCAACTGCCAGAACTCAAGATCTGACAAAGCATCTATTAATAGGACTAACTAGGACACGTTCTTTGAGGTGACATGAGCTCCTTAGTATTGGATAAAATAGCAGTTGTGCTAAACATAGATTATTACATATATAGTTTGCTAATAATGTTATATTTCTTTCATTTCTATGTTTCTGCTTCCACCTACAGACTACAGTAGTCAGTAGTTTCTACATATTGTGGACTGCAGTGCCATGTTCTTATGGTCGTAGCTCATAATAGGGATTTTGGTTGTAGAAATTGGTGCAATTCAGTTTGGTTCTGGTTGATGATCCGTGTTCAGGGCAATAGACATTGAACAAGTTCTCAGCTTTAGTAAGCAACAGGGGTCTTGTTTCATTTGTGCAGTTTGATTTGGTTAAATGTTCATACATACATGCTATTGCACCTTTGGAAATTTGTTTTTGTTTGGTGGTCGAGGCTTAGATACATTAGTTGGACAGTCATTAGAGTGGCCCGGCCAGGGACCCATCCAACTATGCATCAATTAATTATGCCCTGCAACAGTACCACTGTTTTAGAGATAAAAAATGTATCACTATCAATTAATTAATTATCATTCTCGGGTCCTGAACTCTATCATTAGTATTAATCAAGGCAATAATATGGTCTGCTGTCCATTAAGAAAAGTGTTTTCTTACTATGCTGAAGTTTTAATCAAGGCAATAATATGGTCCGCTGGCCATTATGAAAAGTGTATTCTTACTATGCTGAAGTTTAGTTACTGCACTGTAAGAACAAATATTAAAAGGGCAAGGCTGTCACACCCTCATTAGTATAAATGAATGAGTCCACTTTTTTTTTTTGCGGACATCTGTGCATGTATAATTACAAATGATTTGATATTTGTAGTAAGATTAGAAATCACAACCGAGTTAGTAGTTAACTTGGTAGCATATGTACGCCTTTTCCCTTTTCCAATTGCATTACTCTGCCAACCTACTCGAGTTGGAATGTATTGCAAGTTACCTTGTGAGAATTTATACTTTGAATTTATTCAGTCTTTGGCTCTTCGCACCATATCAATGAATATGGACCTCAGAAATAGAATATTGCAACAAATGAAATTATGTAAAAATATAATGGTCCTTGCATCGAACTAGAATTAGCATACTATTTTTACTCTATGTGTTACCAATGTAGATGTCATTGCTGCTGTGACCTTGAAAATGGTTGAACTAACAATTCTACAACCTTTATGACAGATCGTGTTGGTCTTTGGTTGAACTCGCATGTGCTTCCATGTCACTTAGTATTCCAATTTTTTCCAGGACAACTCAGGAGGCTTGCGGCGGTTAGCATAAGCTATTCTTAGGTTTGTGTTGTAATTTCTTCGACCTTGATATGGAATGTTCAGATACTCCACACATTAATTTTCTTTCCCTGCAGTTATTTTAGGTGTAAGACTTCAGATATATGCATAGCTATCTTGTTCAACATGTGACTGTTGTGATAACTTTTAATTGTAACAGTATAGGGTATGCACTGCTCTCAGGCAAGATTGAACACGAAAAAGGTGCATCAAGTAAGAAGCCAGCAGCTCAAGCAGAACTAAGCCAAAGCAGCATCTTCTTATGAATCTTATGAGAATGTTTTTTCTAATCATCTCATGTGGAGTTATCTCACTGTATGAAGTTTGATCTTGGGATGACACCTCTGGTCTTTGTAACTTATGGAGTTTAGATATTAACAGTGGATCAAACATGAGAATAGTTTTATAGAACATTTAAAATGAAATTTTCAATTGGGAAACCATTTGTTAGGTTTGGTTACACATGATAGCAGTTTTACCTTTGCCATCTCTACTTATCCATATTTCTCAGAAAATGAATAGCTCATTACAGATTAAATTTTCAAAAAAGGGTGCTCATATAAATAGGTAGTACATGTGTTACCCGTTGCAACGCACGGGCACTTAACTAGTGAATTATAAAATTTGAACTCCAAATTTTTGTCTGTCATAATAGATTGACAAAGCCTGACGAATAAAATGTGTCTGAACTCTAAAAGAGCATGATAATGATCAAGCATCAGTGAAGCTTGTAAAGCATGTGCATCCTCTAGGCACCGTTGTGTATGGCCATTAGTATCTGCATGCATATGGGCACACTGCTGTGAAAATAATTGAGGGATTTTGCTTGGTTAGAAATCACACTGTAACTGCACTGATGTATTGATTTAGTTCAGCTTACAGTAGATATTCTTTTGTATATAAATAAGCTTCCTTCAATTCCAGGGATTTTGCAGTAGAGATTCTTCTGCTATAAATTTGTCTTCGTGAAGTGCAAAATGGGTGATCGGTTGTTCTCTGAGCAGAATTAGTCTCTCAGAATATATGGACACCTTGTTATGTAAATGCAACTTATATTGCGTATTCTGAACTTTTGGAATATTTATGGGCTGACAATTTGGTGGTTTCAGATGCTAATGTTCCATTCCTTCCGATGGTGAAGACGTGCGAACTAGGTGACAACACAAGCACCCTGCACCTTCAAATGATTCTAGCATGGTGCATGGAGGTGAGAACACGAGCCTTTCCCTCTAGCAATGATTCAGTTGATTACTTGATTGTTTTACCTTAGCTTAATTCTTAATTAAAATGTGTTCTAATCGGAGCTTCCAAATACTAACCTTTTAATCAATTATGGTTCCTCAAATGATTTTCTATTTTTTTCTTCTAAATATGTTAGTACAAGAGCAAGCTTGGCATAATTGCTTTATTATAATAGAATTGGCCTAATGGTATTACCCATGCTATAATAAAAACGGCGCATGATGCACATGATTTTTTTTTCCATGTTCGATGAAAAATCCAGTATGTGTGGATTTTAAAACCCGTAGCAATGAACAAACACAAATATATGGATTTGTTAGCACGAAGGGATGGTATGTGGATGCGGCATAACTTATTCATGGATTTATTGACGCTAGAAAGAAATGGATATTGGAGATTTGTTTCTGCCGATCGAAAACATTATCTTCAACGCAACATGAAAATGTCAGTAGAATTTGTGAATCATCTACAATGCCACACTCTCCGTGACCGTTAATTTTATGAACTTTGCCATTTGCATTAACTGTCAATTTAACGTCGGTATTTAATTTCACAGTATCAATATCTTTTTGTGTGATATGTGTGCTTTTAGTACAAATATTTAGTTATCCCGTGAAAGAACGCACGCAAGACGATACTAGTCTATGCAAAACACACGAGGAACCGTTCTTGCGTTCTGCAGTTCAGCTCTCTGAACTGTACCGCGTTTCTGGATCATCAGGGAAAAAAACAGTGCACGTACAAACGTATGGTCACTGAAGAATGGTAAGCTAGCACTGCTATTATCCGCCGTACACACATTTTTTCCGGCGTCCTTTTGGAAAATCTGAATTTGAAACCCTGGATTCTTCTACGTACAAAAATAAAATTTGACAAACATCAGATTACTAGCTGATCGATGCGATTGGCAGCCACAGCCATGAGCCCATGACGCATGGATGAAGAAGTTCATACAGGTACGTCCGGGAAAGACGGGACGACATCGTAAAACTAGTAGACAGCTGAATGTTGGCCCAGGAGGACAGTCCTACTATGTCGGCCCAGGAAAAGAACAAAAACAGAGGCAGAGCCGCAGAGCAGAGCAGCAGAAGGCCGAACATGTTGGCCCAGCGTGCGTGTAAAGCAGCCCACTACCAAGAGGACAGCAACGAATTCCTATTTCAACTTTGAATCCTCTAGGCTCTAGCTCTACCCAATTTTGAATCTGCTTCTCCTATCCATGTCCTTTCCTCCCGAAGTTAGCCACCGCTGTATAGAATTCATGAAACATCACAAACACATTTGGAGTTCACGCACCCTAAGGAATCGCTAACCTCCGAAAAAAAAAAAGGATTCGCTAATCTGACCAGATTACTATCTGAACAATGCGAAGAGAACCCTACAAATATCAGTCAAGACTCAAGATCCATAAGCCCTTGCAATAGTGAGCAGCACTCCATGAATCCCTTCTAAGATTCAGACGTGCAAAAGCCAGATGAGATGAATCTGTTCAACATCGAAAGCCATACATGCATGGAAGAAGATATGCCAAGATCACACACACAAGAACACAGAATCCGGACAGGACAGCTCCAGCGGACGACAACTAGTAGCTGCTGAGGCGACCACCGTCCCCGTCGTCGGTGGTGACGCCAACAGACGGCGACGTGAGCACCGAGACGTCCCGGTCCTCCTCGGGCGCCGGGGACTGCTCCACGGGCACGCTCTCGATCATCCTCACCACGTCGCCCATGGAGGGCCGCTCCTCCGGCCGCGGCGCCACGCACGCGAGCGCCACGTGCAGCAGCGCCACCATCTCCTCCTCGATGTCCCGGTACCGCAGCAGCTCCACGTCGAACACCTCCGCCGTCCACTCCTCCCGCACCACCGACCGCACCCACTCCGGCAGCCCCATCGCCGCCGCCGCGTTGCCGCCCTTCTGCTTGTGCGCGTCCGGCGCCGGCGGCTGCAGGTGCTGCGCCGGCGCCTTGCCGGTGAGCGCCTCAAGCACCAGCACGCCGAAGCTGTACACGTCGGCCTCCTGCGACAGCCGCTTGTTGTGGTTGCTGTTATCCGCCTGCTCGGGCGCCATGTACCCGCCGAGGCGGGCGATGGCGTGCGCCGGGCTGAGCAGGAGCGCCAGGCCGAAGTCCGCCACCCGCGCGGCGCCGTCCTTGTCGATGAGCACGTTGGTGGACTTGACGTTGCCGTGGGGCACGCCGGAGGTCCGGTACTCGCGGTGGATGCACGCCAGCCCGCGCGCCGCGCCCAGCAGCAGCCGCACCCGCGTCGTCCAGTCCAGCGGCGACGCGCCGCCGGAGATCTTGTGGCCGTGGAGGCGGTCGTGGAGGTTGCCGTTGGGGAGGTAGTCGTAGATGAGCAGCTTCTCCTGCCGCGCGTAGTAGAAGGCCCGGAGCGGGACCAGGTGCGGGTGGCGGAGCCGCCCGATGAGGTCCATGTACCGGTGGAACTCGTCGCGCGCGCAGGGGTTGGCGTCGCGGAGCCGCTTCACGGCCACCATGCGCCCGTCGCCGAGGACGGCGCGGTACACGGTGCCCAGGCTGCCACGGCCCACCATCTCGGCGGAGGCGCGCAGCAGCTCCTCCAGCTGGAACCTGCCCTGCTGCAGGTGCGAGTTCAGCGGCGCCCCGGCGGCGCTGCCGTCGCTGTTGTCGCCGTCAACGTCGTCGTCGTCCTCGCCGCCGTCCGCGCCGAAAAACACGAGCTTGCTGCGCGCACCGTCGCTGTCGCCGCCGTCGCTGCACCGGCCGGCGCTGCCGGGGCGTCCCGGCTGCTGCTGCTGCTGCTCCCCCTTGAGGTGACCAAACAGCGCGCCGCCGCCGCCGTCCTCCAGGCCGACGCGGCCGCGGCGCTTCCTCTTCTTGCCCGCCGCGTGCTCGCCGTCGCCGCGCCGGCCGCAGCAGCAGCACGCGACGAGCAGCGACGCCAGGGCGAGGAAGAAGAGGGCGTTGCCGACGGCGATCCCGGCGACCGCGCCGGGGCTCAGCCCCCCCTTGTTACGACGGTCGCGGGCCCCGCCGAGGGACTCCGGCGTGGCCAGCGCCGGGGACGAAGACGCGACGGAGGAGGACGACGCGGCCGGGTTGGACGGCACGACGGACGGCAGCACGGGCGAAGCCGACGGCGGCGTCGGGGCCGGCTCCCGCGGCAGGAACGAGCAGGGCGGGAGCGGCGGCTTGGGCCCGCAGAGCCCCGCGTTGCCGGCGAACGCCGCCAGTCCAAACCTTGCTTGCACCGCATCAGGCACCCGCCCGGACAGCTGGTTATTCGACACGTTAAACTCCGCGAGCCTCGGCAGCGCGGCGGCGACGTCGGGGACGAGCCCGGTGAGGAGGTTATCCTGGAGCCGGAGCGTGACGAGCGCCGTGAGCCCGGACAACACCGCGGCCGCCGGGACCCCGCCGCTGAGGCTGTTGTCCGCGAGGTCGAGGCGGACGAGGCGCGTGAGCCGCGCGAGCGGCTCCGCGGGGAGCGGGCCGGAGACGTCGTTGCGGGCGAGGTAGAGGAGGACGAGCCCCGGCGCGCCGCGGAGCAGCGCGTCGAGGGTGCCGTTGAGGCGGTTCCCGCGGAGGTCGAGCGCGCGGAGCTCCGTCAGGTGCGAGAGCGGGTCCAGCGGGCCCCGCAGGTCCAGCGACGGGAGGGTGAGGGAGGTGACGCGGCGGGCGGCGGCGGAGCCGGAGCAGCCCACGCCGAGCCACCGGCCGGAGCACGCGTCGCCCGTGCTCCAGTTGGATGACAGGATGCCGTGCGCGTCCGCGCCGCGACGGAAGATGGTCAGCGCGTCCGTGTCGCTCGGCTTCACCTCCGGCTCCGGGACTGGCTCCGGCAACGGCTGTGGGAGTGGGACGGCCGCCGGTGTTGATAGCGACAGGATCGCAAGGAATGCTGCGGAACGCAGCAAGAACCGTACGGACATTGCCGTTGCGGATGATGGGAGATGCGGGCGTGGGTGACGGCGGGGCGGCGAGTGAGGGAAGATCGGCATGGAGGGAGAGGAGAGGAGGAATCACTCAGGGAAAGCCATGGGTGATCTTCTTGGCTGCGCCATCGATCTGCATTGGGGCGAGAGAACTCCTACCGTGCAATGCAACTTTTGATTTTTGAATCGAGCTGGGGTGTCTTGGAAGCTGGAGCTTGGAGCTGAGCTGAGCTGAGCTCAGGCAGTGGCCACTGGCCCACTGGCCAGTGGGACCCTCGGCTGCTCCACACCACTGCTCTCTGTGGGCGGTCCTCCTCCGTACCGCAGTGTGTAGACCAGTGTCAGGTTGTCAGTACTGGAGGCTTCCACTTTTCGCTTTTGCTCTGTTTCTGTCTGCCCGTGGGGCCCTCTCTAGCCGGAGGGGAGCAGCCTTGTCCATCACTCTACCGAGCCACTGTGCAACAGTGCAGTGAGCAGGGAGATAAAGGTCAACAACACCGAGCAATGAAAGGGAGGCAAAGGGCTACCTAATTTTACGGAGGACTGATTGGAACGCAATGATTCAGCTGAAATTTTAGGCCTTGTTTAGTTCTCCAAATTTGGCATCAAATTTCATTATCGCAAAAAAAATTCTCATCACATCAAAACGCTTGGCCTACATACGACGTGGAGTATTAAATGTAGATGAAATCAAAAACTAATTATACAGTTTTGTTGTACTTATGAGACGAACATTTTGAGCCTAATTAATTATTTTTGGACAATTTTTATCAAATACAAACGAAATGCTTTGTCGCTACGGTGCATTTTGCCAAGTTTGGTCCTCCCAATTTTGGGATCTAAACAAGGCCTCAACAAGAAATGGCTGTGATTTCCACGTGAATCAGTCAGTGCAAGTACCCATGTTACACAGTCCAAGCAATGGCCGGCCTACAATCAGTTTCACGAATAGGGAGAACCTACATTTCATGATTCATTTTTCTTCTATTTTTGTACATGGTCTAAAATGCTGCCATGTTTAGTTGTTTACCAGTTTGTCTAAAATGTAGTAACACGGTGGAGTAATTGGCCGTGATTATATATCTTATCTCACCATGCTGGGAACAACACAAGGCTGAGCAGTGGGCCAAATGATTATCCTCCTCCGGCGTGACAAGAAAGATCCAAAGAGGCATCATGTGCCGCTTTCGATAGACCTCCAGTTTTGCTTTGCCCTTTGCCTCTTCTTTTCATGCTCGCCCTTCTCGTCGGCATCATATCCCCCCCTTCTCTCGCGGCGAGCTGATTGCAGCAGATTTGCACCGGAGCAGCCTAGCAGGCCAGCCGCCAGCGGCCAGATGCCTCGATCATTAACATAACAGGGGAATGATGATGATGATAGCTATTCTTAGTCAAATTAACAGGGAAATTACTAGAAATTGCCAAAAGGGGAAAACATATGTTTTGTCCAGATCATGCAACAGTTCTATGCAAATGAGAACAAACGGATCGTAATCCGTGACATGAAAAGGAGGGCAGGGGCAGCAAATAGAAGCGGGCGGTTGTGCATCGCCCAGCAAAATCATTTCTGCTTAGTCAAGAGCCATCTCTCCAAGCACAGCTTGGTGTGATCTAATCTAACTAACAAACAAATGACCTTTTCCACGCTAAATACCAAGTTCATTCTTATTGCTCACGCGCCCATGTGATGTCCATCCCCTCATGATTGGCATGCTACTATTAGCTTTCCTGCAAAGAGGGAGGAAAATGCGATGCCCATCAGTATTTCAGTGACCATGATCAGTGAGTTCAAGACAAAGACACAAAAAATTCAAAAAAAAAAAAAAAGGACAAAGACAAAGACAAAGACACAACCATCATCAGTATCAAAGGGTTGCAAAAGGAATGAATGGCCATAATAAGAAACCAGATGTGACACTACAGGATTTTGCCCTTTGCATTTTTTATTATAGCACAGCTGCTGATAATGTAGTGAAGTTTTAGTGACTATAAAGTCTGTCAATAAGGTGACAACCACAAATCCAAAAGATGCCATTCCAGGGGATGCAATTATGCAAGCTAACACCAATCGCTAGTGGCATATCTTCCAAATCTCAAACCAAACTGTGTACATTCTAGTACTTATTAATCCCGGAGTTTTAGCTACGCATTTCTTATTAAAATCTGTATTACAAAAATAATACTCCTAATTTAATAGCAGAACACAACTATGCAATCTGAAAATCACACATCCGCTATGCCCAAAATGATTTTGAGTTGTCAGAGTTACAGCACCTATACTCAGGAAAGCACCATTAGTTCAGTGTAATATGTTATGGCACATACTGTATTCTTGGCAGAATGTATATTATAATCTTTTGAACCAATTTGCAGGGCTCAGATCAAGGATATCTCACACTGAGTTTTTCTATAGTTAAGTGCCCTAATTTGCTAGATTGTTCACTCTACCTTTCACAAATCACAATCACATGGATATTTTGATGTGGTTCTTCTTGTTCCCATGACGATGTTGTTGATGTTAAAAGTCTATATTAAATCTTAGACCGGTGTTTGTAAACTTAGTTCCTGGGAAATCAAACTCTTCTGCAGTCCATTCAAATATGCTCTTTGAAATCCCAGAGCTATCAGCTTTTTCAAAGCTCCATGTATGGCAGCCTGACCAGCTAACAACCTACCATTAAAGGATGCCTCATACAGTCACATTGTATCTATTTGGTGCATCAACTTGCCCCTACTTAGTAGTAAAACTCAAATCTCGTGCAAATATTCATGAAGAGCTAAAGACTGTATACAGAAGAGTTATGCACCCATTCAATAGTCCACTGAAATTCTACCAGTATACTAGTTTATGTAATGCAAATTGAAGTTTAAGCTTCTTTATGTGGGGTCTCTGAACACCATAAACCTGGTCTTATTTCATAGGAAGTTGTTATCATTGAAGAGATACATATATTCCTTGAGGTCTACAGCTAATTGAAACTACTGAACTCCAAGGTAAACAGCACCTGATTGCTTCAGCCTTACAATACTTGTCCCTTAAATTTAAGAAATCTACAGAATGTAATACAACTTATACGATCCATCTGGCTGATTGAGCGAATGTTTTAGCCTGTGATTTTTTAGCATTCGCTTTTCTCTAAGATCTACTCAGTATGCAACTTAATGTAATACTTAGCAAGCCATAGATTTGTATATATGATGCCCAATTGACTAAAAAAATACAAATCCATAAGCGGACTAAATAAGACTTAGAATCACTGTCGTTCCAAACTTCCAATACTTTAGGAAAATTATGTTCCAGTAGGATCGAAGACAAAAGAAAACCCATACAATCTAAAATACAGACATGTAATATATGCAGAGACTTAATATCAAAGACTTGATTTTGAGTTCTGCACATCAATAGGTTCTGGGTATGAGGTATATTAATTCCAAACACGTCAAATAAAAGTTAAACATGGATCTCCTTCCTCTTTCAGAATTAAGAGGAGCGAGAAAACATAGCAACACCACAAAAAGAAAGACAGTACAACTCACCTCACAGAACCAACCTCATAGAGGAGTGGTTTGCATGATAGCAGTGAGTATTTGTTGCTCAATTTTATCTTCAGAAAGCCACATGCTGCTCTTCTTGCGCAGGAGCTCCTTCTGTTCCGCCTTCTTCTGCTCTTTGAGCTTCTCCTTTTTCCGCCAGCTCTCCAGCTTCTCAGCTCTTTCTTTCATCTGCACATCATCTCATCTCAGTTACGAATCTATTTACTATATACGTTTTCACTTCACAGCGTAGTTAACTAGTTGAGTGCTAATGGTGTCTAGAGACGTTGTTCTTAGACATGCTTCTGAAACTAATCAGATGCCCACACATTCAGAAACTAACCGTATGTAGCAACTAAGACAGTGTTAATCAAACAAGAAGAGCATTTTAGAAGCATGAGCGGACGAGGCAATTAATCAAACAAGTTGTGTGCAATGGAGAAGCGTGCAAAGGATGGAAGGAGAGGGAGGATGGAAGCCTACGAGGGTCTGACGGAAGTCCTCCTCGAACGCGCGTCGCTCGGCGGCGCGCGTCTGGGCGGCGGCGAGCTTGGCGGCCTTGCGCTCCTGGTTGGCGATGCGGGCGGCCTCGGCGCGGGCGTCGGCCTTGCGCTGCCGCTCGGCCTCCATGAGCTGCACCTCGTAGGCGTACTGCCGCCGCAGCTCGCGCACGTCGCGCGCGTACCCCTTGCGCAGCCGGTCCAGCCGCGCCCACGCCTCCCGGGGCTCCGCCGGGGCTCCCAGCTGCCCAGGTACCCGCTGGGCTGGGAGAACTCGTGCGGCTCCGCCCGCGCCAGCGCCCGCGCGGAGGCGTGGATGCCCCGGAGGAAGGGGCGCAGCAGGTGGTGCGGCCGCGAGGAGGAGAGCGCCATCGCCGCCGCAGAACTGAGAGCGAGATCGCGGTGGCGGCGGAGGGGGTGGCTGGCGGCGCGGACCAGGCGAAGGACGGAAGGATCAAGGAGAGAACAGAACCCTCCTCTGGCTGGGCCGCGTGTTTTTCCGAAATACAGCCCGGCCCGTGTGTTAGATGCAGCCCAGTAATGAAGTTTTTTCTTTGGTGCTATTGCGTTTCTAACTTTCTGCAGGTGACTTTTGATTTTACCCTCGCCTTTCGCTACGTTGCATTTTCCCCCTTGTTTTGTGAAAATGAATACTCTGAGAAGAGATGGAGGCAGGGGTATTTTTGCCCTAAATTTTGTTACCTTGGTCTTTTCTCTTTTTTTATTTATTTTTTTACTAAAATAGCTAACGAGTTAAAAGAGGGGTAAACCGGCAGGTTTATTTTGACAAGAGCGAGGGTAAAAATGCAACACAATGAAAAGCAAGGGTAAAATCAAAATAGACCTTCAAAATAAAGGTAGAAACACAATAGCCCCTTTTTTTCTTTTTTGAGCAACGCCTAATGGAGTAGTAGCTGCACAAATGGAACCTCTTGAGAAAATGGCAGATCGGTCCCGTTTATTAATAAATGAACGAATTTCCTAAAAAAATTAACCAAACGAGTTAATTAAAAACACAAATAAAAGCAATGAAACACCCATGAGCTTAATTACTTAGTACTTCCTCTATTTTTTGCCATCAATTTTTAAAACTATATATATAAGATCATGACATGAGATTCATTTTTTTTAAAAAAAAAAATCACTATGAGAAATACTTTCATAACATTTTTTTGAAATGATAGTCGATACTAAAGATAGTAAATAATAGGATGCCTACAAGAATGTATGCAAGAGTTCATATTTTGCCTAAAAAGGGCTTGTTTGGTTCGAACCCTGGTCAAGTAGGGATGCCAATCTTACTGCGGCGGTGTGGGTACCTGTGGGTTTCATATTGGACTCTCAAATATGGCAATAGGGTGCCGAAATAAAAAACCCACGGGTACCCACAATTTGAGAATATATCGCATATGTCATATACATATCATCTCGACTAGCTCATTCTCATTTAGCATGTATTTTGTAGCATACGCATAGCATGTGGAACTACAAATATGATATTGTTTACGGATGGTTACACGAAGTGATTGTGTGAGCTATTAACTGGTTACTTTAGTTATTGTGTAAGTAGTTTTATTTATTTGTGTGACCATGAATGACTGAATTGTAAATCTATAATGTATTGTGGCTTCTGAGTGTATTGTCCTAGTGAACTCTATGTAAGTGGAATTGACATATTTGCATGTCCGCACAATGATTTTATTATTTGATCTTTCTTGAATATACTCAGACTCACAGAATATGCTCGTGGACGGGTAAATGCTTAAGCTTAACCCACATCTTACTCGACCAGCTGCCATATCTCTATGGCCAGGGGTGTTTATGATCACGAATATACTTGCGAGCATATAAAGGCTTTATCCATACCTTTATTACTTGACCCGCTGCCATATCGTTATAGTGACCAAATCATTCGTGAGCCGGCGAGACCGTAGTGACCAGTTCATTCGTGAGCAGCCTAGTTGTTGTACATGCCTAACTTTGTCTAAAACAACAACGTGTGTTGATGACTCAGAGGAATTAATTTAGAGGAAGAATGGAACCAAATTGCATGCCATTTGATTACTCCTTCCATTCCAAATTATAAGTCGCTTTGTCTTTTTTGTTACATCCATTTTGCTATATATTTAGATCTAGATATCTAGCAAAATCTATGAACCAAAGAAGTCAAATCGACTTATAATTTGAAAGATGGAGTAATTAATTAGTTGACCTAGGCAAATGCAATAATAAGCAATTTTCACAAACCGAGAAAATAATTTTTAAAATGCAGGCAATATATGGAGCATAACTGCATAGGCATAGAAATGGCCACTGTTGACCAAGAGAGACTTCTATCTCAAAAGGAGAGGAGAGAAAACCCAAGGATAATACAGTTACATGTATATGGTTTTTAAGACTGACCCATATACCATGTTGCTATGTGCTAGCAGCATCCTAGCTCTAAAACTCCTGAAAATAAACAGCCTAAAGAATGGAAAATGGTCGCTGTCGACCCATCCTTTTGGTATGTACAGTGTAAACTCCCAGCACTAATTGCTACACTTTTTTCTTCTTCTGAAACTGCTACTCTAACTGTATAATTGTTAAAATTAGGTCAAATAATCAAATGATCCGAACAAACAGTAGCACAGCATCACAACAGCTTCGAGAATTTTCATCCAGATTCATGGAGGATGTAGCTCTCTTCAAACCTGTACCTTCCACCTAAACAGAAAGCATGCTCAGTATAAACCTAGCGACTGACAACAAGAAATTCGATAAATATCTAAATGGAGTATCGGTAAATTTACCTGCCCTCACGGCTGGCATTCGCCACTCTAAACAGAGGCAATGAAGTTCAGAATTCTATCATTGCCATTGGCGGCAACCACCACAACTCCAGTTGCCGCTCTCAACAGCACCTTGGTCCCACGGTGAGCAATGCCGGTGTATGCGCAGGCCACAGACAGAACATCTGAGATCGGGTGGCGGCTGAGTATGCATGCAGTTCTGGCATGCTACCTCTTCAGGTGTGGGATCATTTGTTGGGATTGGGAAGTTCATATTTGAAGCTCCATCTTCTACTATGAAAGACACATCATCAAAACCAACTCCTTGTTGAACAAAGCTTCCGGTGCCGTTAACATCATCTGGCAGACCAGTAGCCATCCCAAACGCATTGTCCAACTGTGTGTCATCAGCTTCAAGCAACTCAGTGAACGAGAAATAAGTTTGGGGCTCATACTCGTCCATCACAAAGCTGCTACTGCTATTGTCATTCTGCTGGTGAAAAGAAGTGAAATCAGGTGGGGCAGCATATGCAGTTCCTTTTGAAAAATCCCACCCCAATAGTTCTGAAGCATCCACGCTGTCAGCCTCCGAAAAGAAATCTCATTCATATGGCTGAAAGTGATGTTTCCATTGCCTGAAGGTGTATTCTGGATATAATACTCATTCACAGGTTTACCAGCTTGATCAAGGTATTCAGAATTTTTAGTTTGTGCTCTTCTTATAGACAGCTTCTGGTTACTTCCTGGGGCAATGCTTGTCGTGCTCGCTGATATATCAACATCCCTTGTTTCTTCCCCAATTGGTTCAACTATTCCATATGAAGTGAGCAGTGGGTCCTGATCTGCTAAAGCAAAAGTCTCCTCACTAGATACCATAGTTGATAGCGATGATGTTGCAACAGTTTGCTCACTAAATTCTGGTGCAGGCTTTACATAATTATCTGAATGAGGACATGGGGGTATGGCTCTCCTTCGGCACCTACAACATCGGAACCCAACCAACTCACCAAGCTTATCTTCATCAAGTTGCAAGGAATCACCATGAAACCAATCTGTAAGCAGGGAATTTCGAGATGTCAAAAAAGAACTGAAACATAACACAAAAAAGGTAACGTTGTAAGCTACAGCAATGCTAAATAAACTTACTTGTGCACTTCTCACAGCGTACATACAGGAAATCTGGAGAATAAGCTTTGTCACATTGACAACATTTTGGTTTTATCGACGAACCTATACCATCCTTGCTTTTAAGGATTACATTATGCGCCCTGAACTCGCTTCCATCATCCTTGTCATTCTTATTTTTCTTCCATACAAGACCGAAATATGTGATCGGTTGAACTTTTTAGGCTTCGTTGGTTTTTCTGACTTTGACTTTTTAGCTTTTGTCTTTTTGACACTAGTGATATTCTGAGTTGCCACTTTAGCGAGTGGCTGGGCTTCCACATTCACGAGTGGCTTGGCATTCACATTCACAACTGGCTGGGTTGTAGCTTCCACCTTTCCAACTGTTTGTGCTTTAACCTTTGTGACTGGCTCCGCTTCAACTCTGGGGGCAGGTTCAGCAGAAAGAGTTGAAGTAACCTTAAATAAAATTCTGGGAGCGGCCACTGGCTGTTGGCCATTACCCTTCTGTTGATGCTGGATATAACTTGCATTTGTATTTGTATTGTAACTACTGAGCATAAAATGCCGTTTCTGGAGGCATAACTTGCATATCAAACTGGAAGTAGTACTGCCTCCTTTGCTAACAACAGATATAGATGTACACTCTTTATGACAATTACCTGAAAGTTATTTTTAGATAGCAACATTGTGACTAAAGTATTGAAATGTCTTCTTGGATATTATAAGGATTTTTTTTTGGAAAACAGATAATCTAAAGAGCACGGCATATATCCATACCTTGACAAGAGCTGCATTTAACAATATCCCTGCATGTGATCAATCAAAAGAGAAAAAGTCAGTATCTCAAAAAGAATAAATGTATAATTATTAATCAGTATATGAGGCGACATAGAAAAACCTGTAGAGAATATCCTTCTGGCATGAGGCACAGGGATAGACTTCTCCCTTGTGAAAGAGATAGGAAAAGACATCTCCTTCAAATGCTTTTACTCGCCTTGGGTATAAATTGGTAAAACAGTTAGAGTCTGGAATTCCTGGAGTAGGCAAGGAGCTAGCCTCAGCTTGCTGCTCAAATTCGTATCATGTACAGTGGTACATGGTTTTCAGAAAACCACAATTTTCTACTTTCATCCTGATCACTTTCTTCTTCCAAGATATTTTTTTTGTCAAACGGACAGGAAGATGCTTTTGATTGGGAAACTTAAGTGCATATCTTATCTTATTGTCAATTATTTTTTTATCACAGAGTACAGCATTTCTGAGTGCAGAAAAGTCAGCATCAGAACTTTTTCCATCTGAAGGAATTTGATCTGAGGGATGAACTCCTTCCATCTGATGTGAGCATCAAGATATCTAACCTGAGAGAAATGATTATTAGGTTTGTGCTAAGGTAGGTTCTTTGCAACATCAGGAGAAAAGTGCAAACCTGCAGAGCAAGTTGAGATGAAGTCTTGCTTAGTCCAACACATGCTCTCCAGAAAAAATTGCCGAGATCGTCTTGGAAAACTGGAACCTTCAGGGTAAGATAAACCTGGTATCCTTTTTTACCACCTAGCATGTTACAAAAACACGGCAACTTGTTCATGTCCTGGATACTGATATAGGATCAAATAGACTTCGAATAGTTAAAAAACACATAATACCTTGGCGAGCAGCTTTTTCTTCTGGCTGAATGTAGAAGAGCCCCCCTCCGCAAGGTACGTTTTATTATATTTCCTCCGGTCCACCAAGTCCAGCTGTTGTCATCGTCAGTAGCAGTACCAGATTCAGACGCCAACACACGTCTTCTGCCACGCTTCCACCAGCCCCACGTTTTTGGTATTGTGCAGGACGAGATGCTACCGTCGATGGACCAGGAGATTCCACAGACCAATCGTCTATTGGCTTCAACCAGCTTGCAGAAAATGCTACTCCACGGATGTTGCTTTCCAACTGCATATAATATGTAAAAAAATTAATACAACAATTCAATTCGTTTTTCACTGCTATTTATGGCAATAACCTTCTTCAGCTAGGACATTTATAGGAACAATTTTTGTTAGTTTCTAATTTTAGAGTTAATTTCATTTATCATTGATTGAATAAAATGCATGCAGGGATATTATGTACCTATAGCTCAAGCTGCATAAGAAAGTGAAAAATATTGTTCTATTTGATGCCACCTTAACACTGCCGGCATTCACAGAGATATGCTTATCACAACTTAGTTGTAGAATTGAGAAGCACCAAAGGATGCCAAAAGGAAAATCCTGTAACTCACCTCAAGCAAGAGGGTATTAAAGTTCTGCAGTTGGAAGCTTCTTCTAGTTGTTGACGCCACCGTTCTCTCTGCTTCACGTCCTGTAGTGAACCAACCAACAGGGCACGCAAACTTTCCTCCATGTTGGCTAAATAAGCAGCAATACTGGGGAAATGGCTATCAGAACTTTTTATAACATGCATGGTGCTAAGAACACGAGCAGAACTTTTAGCAGCATTTGTCGTGGTCATGTTAAGAAAACAAGCCTTTTTGTTTCCACTTGCTGAACTTCTGCAAGCAAGGCACCAACCACATCTATCTCTTGGAACTTCCATAAGCTTCTTTTCAGTACTTGGCCAAACAAACTGTGCGACTGCTGAGGAAAATGCTTTCACTTGTAGAGCATTGTCTGCAGCCACTTTCCTCTTTGGTTTTAAGGTCAGTTGGGATGCAGAAACCTTACCTTCATCGGATGTTATAATAGCTAGATTGGCAGCAGCAGACGCTGCAATGTTGCCATGATTATAGAGATTCATGTATGCCTGTGGTTTAAAAGAAGACAATTTTGCTGCCTTGCCACAACTCATGTTTCCAGATCTTTCCGTAAACTGCTGAAGGTGGTGTTTATCTTGCAAAGATGGATGAAATGATTCTGCCTTTGCAGAAACAGTGGATAAATCTGGACGATATACACTATGAGCTGGCTGTGCTTGTGTTATGTTAGACATACCCATTCCAACAGATCCATTTTGATGAGAAATGGAGGATGGCACAAATGGTCCAGAATTTCCATTTCTAGGTGCATTATGTATGTTGTTCTGAGCTGACAGAGCTTCCTTGTAAACTTCAACATTCTTCTCGGTGACAACACCTAAGTTTTTGACATGCATTTTTGTTTCTCCAGGTGTTCAGCAGAGCACACTGTACACTGATTAGCGACAAATTTCTGCTGTGCATTTGTTAGAGGAAGTGCTACTGTTTTACTGTCCCCAACACCTTTTAAAGTTGTCCAGCCACTTCCATCTCCTGACTTTGGTGGTGTAAAACTCAACATACTGGATTCTGGAGTATTTCTTGTACCAACTTCTTTCAATATTGTTGATCTCTCACTCTGAACTCTATCGAGTAAATGTTTCCAGTATTCCATTATTTGCCTGCATATATCCACATATGCATCTGAAGGAGCAAGTCTCTGGAGGACCTTGTCAACATCATAATGATTGTAATATCTTGCATAAGACTCCACACCTGAAGATGTTTCAATCCTGCAGTATTTGATGGAACAAAACATTGAAGGAAGTATAGGACAAACAATGTCACGCAAAACAAATCTTTAGTAGACGTATTGTATGATTAATAAGCAAGAACTTACACTAGTAAATAGTTGCAGGTTCCTAAGAATAGCCTCCCACACATATCAATGCCAAACATTTGAGCTCCTCTTGCACCACGTTCAATTCTTGACGGTTGGTCCAAGCTTGTTGACAACACATTCTGACAGAACCAGTCTCCATGGGGAAGGAAAGCCTTGTTTTGACCAATACATCTTGAATGATATGCCCATGGGCAGCCATCACAGCACACCAAAGTCCCATCCATTCCACATATTCGGCAATCATCACTATTGCCGTCCTGAGAAACATCTGCTGCAGCAACATCTGAATTTTTTACATTTGGTGCACTTTCAAAGTTCTGTAAATCATTCATCATCTTGTAAGCTGAGGCCTTTGAGGCTCTAGTCGAGACTGCTCTTGAACCAGCCTCCAGAAAGGTGCTAGAATCTATCCCATATTCCATGTCCTCATTGTAGCCTACTCGATCATCCAGTACAGTTTTGAATTCTTCTGATTCAAGGACATGATCACAGAGTATCTGCAGCACCCGCAACTTGGTGGCAACAGGAAGTTTATAGTATTCGGCAGCTACGAGGCTTCTAACAAAACTCTGCCCCCTAGATTCTTAATGCACCGCCACATACAGGTACTCTAAAAGAAAATTATGGCCAAGTCAATGCATCCAGTAATGTCCAATCCAGACACCTGTACACAGTTCAAGGAAAGTGAAAATATTGTCAGAACTTTAAGTAAAAAATAAATGCAACACCTACAAAATAGTTAGTGTATTTAAAAGGGGGCTGATAGAGTATATGTACTTCAAGCAATTCGAAGCCAACTGAGATCCTTCAGCAGATTTAGATTCAAGATGCGTTTCAGTGCCCGCAGTAGCGAGACATGCACGGCATCCAACAAGTTATTCTGAACAGTGCAATTAATGGCTGCAACAAAATCATCCAGCCCAAACGGACTCAGGAACAGCTGCACACTGAAGGATGCGAGGAAGTTATAAACGGAAAGAGATAGCTTATGGAATCTTCTGGCACAGGAATGTCTCCCGATGACGGAGGCAACTCCACAGCCTGTACAGGAGGGCACGGCTCAGATTGTTCTTCTTTAGTGAAATCTGATGAATTACTCGAAGATTCGATATCCTCAGACATATCCGAGCCAGACCCACTACACTGCATCACATCAGGTTTGGCAGGCATCTCGCATCGGTCAACCCTCTGCCTAGTACTTGCTGGCTCTTTCACCTCCGAGGCACTCCCCGACAAAACCAGCAGGTCCAGCTTCCTTCCTGCAGCTCACCTTCATGCCTAACGCGCCATTCTCGTCGGGCATGAGGAACTCGTGGAGCTGAGGAAGCGACAAATCCTCAGCCTGTCCATCCTCAAACACCACGCCGTACACGCCAGCTGTGCGATCATAGGACGCAACCTTCCCAATAAGAAGGTTCGGATGTCCTGTCGTGTGGCGGCCAATGTAACGGCCGACCAAGCAATCCCCTGCCTCCTTGGCGCGCACAGCAGATGTGGCAGCAGGCCCTTGGTCCACCACCCTTCCATCAGTTTCCTCCATCTGAACCTCTCCCGCCACCGCCGTTCTCGCGCATTCTTGCACCCGAACATGGCTGTCATCCACCACCATCTTCACTTCAGACGCCCCAGGCGCTCCCGCGATTCTTGTTCCTGATCATGGCTATCATCCACCTGCACCACTCTTCCATCAGCTTCCTCCATCTTAACCTCTCCCATCACCACAGCCGCTCCCGCGCACTCTTGTTCCTGAACACGGCCACCATCCACCTCCATCTTCACTTCAGACACCACAACCGCTCCCCTGCACTCTTGCTCCAGAACACCGCGCCATCCACCTCAATCTTCACTTCAGACGTCCCAGCCGCTCCCACGCACTCTTGTTCCTGAACACCACCACCATCCACCTCCATCTTCACTTCAGACGCCCCAGTAACCAAATCCAGCGCCGCCCCCAGATCACCCCCCACCACATCCACCTCACTCACCATACAAGGCGACGGAGATCGCTGCTGCTTCTGCTTGCTCGCGTCGCCACCCTCGTCCATCCTCGCCTCAGACACCACGGGATCCACATCTTCCGATCCCCCCACAATGCGGCCTTCGCTCGCCGCGAGCACAGCAGTCCGCCCTTCGCTCGCGAAGGCGCCCCATCCGCCGCGGGTGCTCTTCGCCCGCAGTATCTGCGGCGGCGGCGCCTGAGTAGTCTCCGCCGTGGCTCGCTTGGGGAGGCCTCCGCGACCGGGCGTCGGCGAAACGCTCCGCCGGGACGCCTCCACCCGGCTCCGCCTCACCGGCCGCAGGAGGGATTCCTGCCCCACCGGCGGTCTCCGTCTTCACGCCATCAGCGGCCGTCTCCGCCTCCGGCGGCGGCGCCCGATCGGGATCGCCCCGTGGCCCGGCGCCCGCGGCGGCGTCCTCCATGGCCGGCCGGCCCCCGGGCGCCGAGAACCCTAGCTTCCTCGCACGCGCGTGTCCGCCCTACCGAGCCATCCTCCCCGGTCGCGAGTCGAGGTGCGAATGGTACGGGTAGGTTCCGACCGGGCGCTGGCGAATCTGGGACGGGAGCCGCCGATCTCGCGGCGGAGGCGGGCGATTGGAATGGGATCACGCAAACCCTACCCACGGCGAGGAGGAGGCGGGTGGAGATGGAGGAGTTGGGGGGGAGAGGTGGAGATGATGCGTGCGTGGAGGAAGGCCGGGAGGGAGGAGGAGCACTGGGACACACCAGCGTAGCGAGCGAGTGCACGGGGAAGGCAAGCCAGTGCAGACGCAGGCCGGGGGGCCTAGCACCCAGCGCGTGCCTGCGCGTCGCACGCACCCAGCCTGGCTCGCTCGCGTCGCGTCGCGTCGCTCTTACCGGGTGCGGGTCGTGGTTCGGCGGTGCGGCCCGACCCGTGTTCGGATGCGGGGCCCACCGAGGGACGTGGCAAAGTGGGGGCGTTGGTGGGCTGGCGCGGCTCGCCCGGACCGTCCGTTCGGTTTCGTTCGGGAGAGTTCGGTCGTGCGCGGGTGCGGGTGCGGGTGCGGGTGTGGGCGAGCGGGGCGGACCCGGTGCGGTTGAGCGAGCGTGCTGTGCAGGTCGGAGTCGGACTGGCTCGGTCGGGCTCGTCGTGTCCGCGGCTCGGCGCCGCGTCCGCTCCAGGCACGTACGGCGGCGGGTCGACGGAGGCGCGGTGGTGGTGGTGGAGGTGGAGGTGGAGGAAGCGGAGGGAGGGGGTGCTGACAGTTTTTCAAATTCAAAACCGTGGGGGTCGCCTGCTCAGGTAGGGCAGGGCAACGGTTTGCTAGCTTGCTCGCGCCAAGTCGCCGCGGTGGTTTTCCTGGTGGTGGCCGTAGCGTAGCGTAGCGTGTGCCGGCCCGCTGCCTGAGCGACGCAGCGCCACAGATTCCCTGGTGTGTGGGTGCGTGTGGGCTTCGGTCTGCTCTTGTGCGTCAGTGCGCCCACGGTCCACAACTCTCTGTTGGTTAAGTTCTAGGTCCATCTTTGGATGTAACAGCAAGCTAGCTTACTCGCTCTGGGTTGAGTTTGCTTGTGTGTAGTACGTGCTTCTTTTTAACTAAGCTAAGATGGCATCCTCCATGTGTATATAGTTGGGAGTGTTGTGCGTTGAACGAACACGATGCATGTGTTGTTGCATCTTAGTAGTACATGGAACTCTGCTCTGGTGCCAAATCGTCATCCCTATATATTATTTGTAAGTATATATGTAAGTATGTTCACATGTTGTGTATAGGATATAACATCTTGTCGTCTCAAAGGATATGGCTCAGCAATCATTTACACTAGAGAGGCTATGTATTCTAAAAAACAATACAGAACTACTTGTGTGTGGCTCAGCAATCATTTACATGTTATGAAGAAACAAACAAGCTGCTCCAAAACAGGTTTAGATCTCGAATAATTTTCCCAACAACTTGTGTGTGCCTTTTGTTATTATGTAATCCAGTCCAAAGTGAGATGAGCTTACCTTTCTATTAATACCCAGAGGTTGGTAAAATTCCCGAGCAAAAAGCTAATGAAATAGAAGATGAATTGCACGGTAAAAATGGACCATTGATTTCACTTCTGGTGCCAATCATGATGAACAACTTTTTTATACTACTAAAACTAAAAATTCACCATATATATAATCCTTTATGGTTTTTTATGTGCTAGAACTTCATCTCCTTCGGCACACACACATTTTGAATTGTCATAGTTCATGCAAAGTTCTATGAAGCTATTGTCACTCAAGTATGCCTATAGTTGTCTTACAAGGTGAATGAATGTCATGGAAAAGGTACACAAATCAAAGAAACTATATATGAAACTTGAACGACACAAAAAAAAAAAAACTAAACTGAATAGAAACTTTAGGTCTTTATTTACCAGGAATCCCATTTATTGAAGAAACATTTCTTGTGAAACGACACTGATTTTAATTCTCTCGAGGAATAGGCTTACATGGTTTTATAGGATGTGGTAGACTCTGATAAACATTTTTAGTTTTGACGTTGGATCTCTAAGTCATTTGGTAGGGATTATCCTATTAGTGTCAAGGTTTGAAAATCCTTATCAAATTAAGCCTTAGTTTGCATATACCACTAATTAAGGTTCTATTGTTGACAGGGGTCGAGTTGAGAATATGTTTAATTTTGTATATACCTTAAATTATATCGCAATGATAAGCGTTTCTTATACGAGGAAAGTCAAAATTAAACTGACTAACAATTTTTCTCATAAGTTTATGGTATAAAATTTGCATCAATAGATTTGTATTCGTAGTACCCCCCATAATAAGTTGATATTAGTTCTTTAGCAAATTACTACATATTGGAAGGTAAACTAAGGGCCAAAAGTTATTTTATTTATTTATTTATTATTTATTTTGTAATCAAAAGACATATTTTTGGGATGGAGAGTACATTTTTTCTACAATAATACTCTCCAACCAAAATTATAAAATATTTTGTTTTTCCAAGACATAGTGTCTTATAGTTACAATACTCCTTACATTCTAACTACATGTAAAGCTACATATCTTGAGAAAGCAAAAATTTCTTATAATTTAGAATGGAGGGAGTATTATTGTGCTAGCCTGCTTGGCAGCACGCTCTGTGTGAGTGTCGCCACCTGGGTTCGAAAGCGGCGCCCACCTCAATAAGCTCGCATAAGGCCGGGGGTAGTAACCCCATCATCTAAAAAAAAAAAAAAGTTGACAAATATAGTTGGAAAAGCATTTCAAGAATGTACCCTATAATTAAATTTGAACCACAACAAAATTTAAAGAGTTAAATGCATCAACAACATCTGAACATGTCATCAACATTTAGTCCACAAACTTTGAAAACACGTTGACTAGTACCGAATCCAATTTTATATGAGATTTCTAGAGGCAGTCAGTGCTTTCGCTCTAGTTTAACATAACCAAACACATCATTGAGGCCATTTCTAAGCATGTTGTCAGGCCCACCAGCTATTTGTCGTGACCTGCTCTAGATCTGTAGCTCCAGCGCCATGCCTTGGATTTGCATCCTCTCTCTAGTCATCAGTGCTCCACCATCGTGCATGTGTCCTGTCGCTGGCCCACCATTGTTGGTGCTCCATCGCAGATCTATAGCCCTCAATCAGTTCACTGCCAGGTTCCTCAAAGCTGCCACCATACTTATCGCTTCTCTGTCCATATTCTATGCATCACATTTAAGCGAATAATTTACTATATATGTGCATCACATTTAAAATGATTCACTTATGTATTTTTGTGAATTGAGATACATGATTAACTTTTATTGTTATTTTCTAGAAATTAATGGTTCAATGGTAACCTTTGTAAGTGGAACCACTTAAGTCACATTGTAAAGTAAGACATGCTGCTAATTCCAGTTACTTGGTGAATAACACATTTTCATATATTGGACCAAAGTGTTATTCGGCAGCGGCCACCGTGCTGCTCGCGGCACTGGCCGCGGCGCGGAGGCGACTCATGCAACCGCGACTTCGGGATCGGAGTAGCGGGTGGGGAAAAAGAAAAGAGGATAGGTTTTGGTGGACAGCCGCTACCTTTGCATCTCTTTCCGTCTTTGGCTTCGGCGGGGTGGGGGAAAGCTGCCATGCTTAGAAGCTCGGGAGCAGCTGCGGCGGCTCGACGGGTCACTCGCCGTTGTCTTCCCGCGTTATGGCTCGACAAGCCTAGCAGCTAGCGGCTGCTGACCCCCACAAAGATGAACGCACCCACTTTTGATTTATTTGCATGTGCATTTACTCCGTACTTTCCATTTCGTTTTGGGTACATCTTCATATGCTGGATCTTATAAAACATCTACTGATTTTTTTTAATTTTGTCAAGGATGAGTTCCGTGACCCGTAAAAGGCAGAAACTTGGCAAAGTTAAGCAAGCGAAGGAAGTGCGTTCAGTTTAGTATGAATACACATTGGGTTTTACATGAAAATTGAAGTTGTAGATAATTTGTAGTAGACTAGATAAATTTTACCTTGTTAGCATTGCAACTAGAAAAACTATAAATGGTGATGAACAACTTAACATACTTATCGCCTCATTCATATTCTATGCATCACATTTAAGCGAATAATTTACTATATATGCATCACATTTAAAATGATTCACTTATGTTTTTTTGTGAATTGAAATACATGATTAACTTTTATTGTTATTTTCTAGAAATTAATGGTTCAATGGTAACCTTGTAAGTGGAATCATTAAGTCACATTGTAAAGTAAGACATGCCGCTAATTCCAAAGTTACTTGGTGAATAACACATTTTCATATATTGACCAAAGTGTTATTCATTACTGGGCGGACTTCATCACGAATGCTCAAGACATACCAAAAATTTTGACACACCCTAGAAATTATGCACAATTATGGTATTTTACTAGCCAAGTTGTGTATTGTTAAGGTATGCTAATTAACCGCTAACTCTCCGGTATTATATTGATGATTTTAGTGTGCAAATGGTGTTGAACTACCAATTCTTGATGAGGTATGGAAGAAACTTTGAGAGAAGGTATGTACCCGTTGGGACATAATCGAACAAAAGAGTTTGCATGTGTGGGGAAAGAGAAATATCTTTGTTGAGTAGGGAAATCACCTTCGTCTTTGCCCTTAGGCCCATATTTAGGGTATGGGAGGAGACAATCTTCCTCTTTATCCCCTTTAATTTACAAAATACATGGAGGTCCATGATCCCATTGGATCTTTATTATAAAAAGGTATGCGTACACCCACACTTCCACACAGTAGCCCCTTAACCATTAGATCTTGGGGTACAATAAGACCGTTTGTGCCATGTGCATCTCATTGAAAACTCCATCCAAAAAGGCAGTAGGACAAAAGAGCATTGGGAAAAGAGTACACACATTTGCAAGATAACGAACACACATAACCTAAACTTAGATTCTATGTCTCTCTCCCTTAGGCTTTAGTATGCATCTTGGAGTAGAAATGCTTGTGTGGCGAATGTTGGCGCTCCTTATTGCATATATTTTTGACCGCCAATATGATCCAAAATGACCAATTCCTGAGGAACAACATAGCAAATGTTTTATTTATCTAACGAATTCCACGAGTTTTGGTTTTCCAGACTTGTTTTGCAGAAAACTTAACATTTCATGAAATAAAAGTATCTCAAACAGCAACATGGATTGTATACCATTAGGCGGTCACTCAAATCGAGCGAAATGCATATATTATTTGCTCTAATCAGAGTCCGAATAAAAGATAAAAACATTCAAAATTAAAAAGGGATCTTGCGCCATCGCTGATGTCGCACCCTTTAAGTCAACGCCGACGGTCTACCGGAGGCCGCCGTGTCACTGGGTGCAGCAGCAGCTGCCGAAATAGCGGGCCGGCCGACGTGGCGGGCCACGCGGACCCACTGCCCCTGGCAGGGACCGGCCACGGGAGGCCAACCACCCGTGGCGACCACGTGGCGCAGGCTGCCGTTCTCACCACGCCGCTCACGCGTTCAAACCGCGAGGCGGGGAACAAGGGAATTCGAACCGGCGACGGCAAAGGGGCCATGTGGCGACAATGGCCGGCGCCACGCTGGGCGGGCGACGCGAAGCGGGAGGCGGTTTTTCCCTCCGCCCGACACGTGCGCCTCGTCACCGCGCAAGTGAAAGCGCTTCTGGTCCGCGCGGTTTGCGCGCGATCGACTGACCGCAGTTCGGCCCGGTTTCCCGCCGTTCACTCACCCGCGCCGCTTGATTCCTTTCGGGAAATACTGATGTTCCCCACACGATGGCGTGGTTTAGCTCCCGGCTTCAAGGCCTTAATGACCGTTCTTCTCCGGTTTTCGACGCCGATTGATTGACAATCAATATACCGACCTAGGAGTGAGGCCGGTTTGGTGCCTTCCACCGCATTAGGCAGGCTATAGTGCAAAAGTATATCCCTCCTCTCTAGTATAAATGAGGGCTATTCCTCCATTGTAACACACACTCTACACTCTGATTTCGGCTATACAATATATATTCCATCTCCCGAGCTTCCACTTATATATTTTCATAGTAGTAGTAGTGTCCTCTAGGTGCCTCACCTAGTTGTATAAGCGAGAAAAAGAGAAGAGAGTGAGGCGCAGAGCAGGCGAGCCGGCTTGTCGTGTTCTCCAACTTGTACCTCTTACAGAGACGACTCCTTCGTGAGTAATGTCCGCATACTCTCCTTAGTGATCTATTTAATTATAGTTCACGCTTACTTGCTTGCTTACGGGATCTCCGCCGACCGAGTGCTTTAGTCTAATTAAGATATCGGACTAGAGTAGTAGCCTCTAGCATGACGTGGTGTCCGGCTGTGGAGTTACTTGAGTTTGCGCCCAACCCCACGGATAGTTGTGGTAGCCCCGGGGTAGGTGACAAGCTCCACCGAATCCTGTAATCCACCACGTCGGGTTGGTGTTCTCGTAGAGCTTTTGGCGGCCTTCCTCGATTACGCTCTTCCCCACTTTTCGAGAATCGGAAAGGTACCGCGTCCTCATGAGTGAGTATAGTAAGCCAAGACTTTAGTTATCTAGTGACCTAGGGCTGAGCTTAGAAAACCCTCTCATCCTACAAAACATCATTCTACCTTCTTCCTTGGACGTCCTTGTTTCACTCTAGTACACTTTCGTTCCCTCGTGGAAAATACGTGTACTCTGAATACTTAGGGTGAAAGCTACAACGGTACTCCGTGCGCTTGATTTTATCTATTTGTGTTAAGAAATACCAACAGCCGAGAAGCTTGGAGGCCATGATTTGATGATGATGAGACTTAATTTGTATATGTCTATGATCTCACTCCCCGCTTGTCTCTATCCACTATGGGTAGCATCCCACCACCCAAGTGTAGCCATAATCATCAAAAGGTAGATTGGTGAAGGTGAAGTCAATGTTGTCGAAGGTCGATGATGATGTTTTTTGTCGAGGTAGGCATACTTGGAGTAGTTTGTCGCAGCTTGATGGGGTTTGCCTCCTTTGGCTCATGAGTGACTAGCAAGACATATCCTCTAGGTTGGATTGATTGTTCAATTACACCCTCTTTAGCCCTCTGGTAGGTTCTTATGAGTGGGCAAAGGTTTGGTGCCTAGTTGACAAACATGTCGGTGATATATGGGGCTTAGGGGAGGTTCTACAATCATGTGTAGACTACTGATGGTTCTTATGTGTGTATATAGGATATGATTCCATAAGCGAACAAAACTATTGAGTAGCACTTTGTGTTGCTTGGTGAGAACCAAGTGTGGAATTTATATTTTTCCCAAGCAAAGGCGAATGAAGAGTTGTGTGTTAATGGATAGGTAGGCTATGATAGGTGGGTTTAAGCGATGGGGTGATGATTGTGGAGTGGATGGTGTAGGAAAAAAGGTAGGAGATAGCAAGACAAGTAGAGGTAGGTAGAAGAGTAGCATAACTGAGTGAAAGCGTGAGTAACTTAAGCAACAAAGATAAACTAAAGATAATAAGAACATCATTAGTACAAGGGCGTAACTTCCTAGAACTTTCACACCCTAAAATATCAATTTTGGATTGTCAAGAGAGAAAACATGGAATAAAATAAATGATTCCTGAATTTTCTACAATTTTGAAGATTTCGATAGGTTTTTAATAAATAAAATTATGACTTTAAAATAAATTTTGTAATATAATATTAAGGGTTGTTGCATTGATTTTATTGAGTGAAAAATAATTTATTTAAATTCAATCTATGTTCAAATCGATTTTCTCTATTTATAAAATAAATAAATCATTTAAAAGTTTATATAAAAAATAGTTTTAAATTTTTATTTCTAAAATCTCAGAAATAATTTAAAAACATTTTAACAATTTATTTATTTTGTCTCAAAAAGTTTTTGTTTTGGTTTTCAAATGAATTTACAAAATAAAACATGCCTCTCTCTCCCTCTCTTTTTGTGCCGAAATCTATCCGGCCCACTCAACTGCGCTCTTTCTCCCTTCCTGGGCCAGCGGCCCATTTCTCCGCGCAGGCAGCAGGCCTGCCAGACCACAACCACAATTGCGGATTGCTAGCAACATCGCATTCGCATGTGGAGCCGACCGACGACGACCCCGGCACAGGCGGCGGCGGCGTCCGATCTCCTCGCGCCTCACCTCGTCGGTCAGTAACACCGTATCATTCTCTCGGGTCAGGTAACACTTTCCTCTACCCATGTTCTCCTTTTCTAGGGCAAAATGGTAGGTTCTCTGCCTTGTGATTTAAGCAAGAATACAAGAGGTTTATGAAGAGAGGAGCAAACAGAAACAAGATCAAATTGGCAGACCAGTTTTGCCTGCCTGCCTACCACTCTCCCTTAACTTATGCCTCTATATCTTCAGGCACCGTGTCATGTTTGATTTCAATACAGGGCTTTGTTTTTTCTCATTTCCTTTTCTTGCGTGCTCCAGTGTATGCAGCCCTTCATTATAGTAATTTATCAGAGGTTGATTGGGACATGAGGCAGGACCTGCCCTGTCGTCCGTCCGTTTCTCATCTGAATCTTGTCCTAACAATGCTGTTCGGTCTAAGCATTTCATTCTGAGATTTTCTCTCAGACTTCAGATTCCTGGCGCCGTACTGAACATTATTATGTTCTGCTTTGATTTCTTTTAGCTGAGATGTTCGGCTTAGCCTGTAGTTACTGCTTGCAGGATCATAAACAGAGAATGGTTCAATGTTGAATTCATGATGACAGCATGTATCTCCCTTTTTCTTCCCCTAGTACTATTTTTTTTTGAGGGAACCCCCTAGTACTAATTAACCTGGAGATAAGATAAGTACACACCTTCAGTTTGTTTATCCTTCCTCACATGTTGCTTGTATTGCGCATTACGGTATCTATCACCTTCTTCAGTGCTCAACCTTATGCCTCAGACCTCAGCTCACATAGTTCAGCTTCAGTTTTTTGCTTTAGCTCTAAGAGGTCGTCAGTCTTGTTCTGTATGTCTGCTAAAAAGTTGCTATCAAATTTGCCCTTCAGCCAGTTAAGGCGCAAAGTCTTTAGTCAACATTTCCATAATCAGTATCGTGTGGTCATATGTAATTCTCCTTCATTTTTCTTTAGTTACTATTACTATTACTATTAGTAAAATTTTGTTCAGCTATATATGTAATCTTTCTGAAGTTACTGCTGGTATAAAGAAATTTCGAACTAATTAATTTTAGCCAGCTGTCATGATGATTCATGAGTTCGTGATCAATAAAAAGCTGCATCATGGTCCTCAGCCTATATAATTGCCATATTAATATGATCTCAGTGTTAATGTAGGGGCTCTTGCTCCATTGAAGCCACTCTGTAAGTACATAGCGCTTGAACGCATTTGAGTCATTTAGCAAAATGTTGTTCGATCAAGCCCCAACATTTTGAGTTTTGACTGTGATTATGTGCAAGTTCTGTGGAAAAATAATGGGACAAGACCTTAGTTTGCGATTAAAATGTTTGAAAACAAATCAGAAAGCTGTACCATGTTTTTATATTTTACTTGGAGCTTTGGACTTAATTACTTATGCCCAATGGCATTGTTATGATGCAACCAATCCCTTTCTAATTTTATTTCTAAACTATGACATTATTAAAGAAATTATATGCATCTTCCCATCTCTATAAGCATCAATATTTATCTGCTTGTTGGTGCGTTCTTTTTATAAAATCATAGCACTGAAGTTGAATTCACACACGTCATGGAACTCAATAGATTGTCCTGCTGCTTGTCCAGTGTGCTAGATGGTCTATAATTTCTTGGCAATGTGCAAGGCTGGTCATATCACAAGGTGTGTTTTTACTAGTTAAAAAAGTTTCAACATATAAATTTGTTGCTTCATACTAAAAAAGTGGGCTCCACATGTAATAAAATATGTAGTATCCTAACTTTCCCTAGCAAGGGTGGATGAAAGAGAACAAGTAGTGAATATTATTTATCCTTGATACCAAATGCAAAAATAAACAACATGTATAAAAATGTTCTAACCTTACTTTTCTCCTTCTCTCCCGTTCTTCAGTCTTGACACCTACTACTTAGCACACCCACTAGAGCTGTCCTCACTCAGTCCTTGAAAGGGTGCTTCTTCAAGGCCACGGCCATGTGCATGGGTAGATTAGGTGACATATTATTTCCCAGTCTAAGAATAGAAAAGGTCCTCTAGGTCTGAGTTCTGTGCTGGTTTACTTTAATTATAAATTTGGCAGCTTTAAATTTTGGCTCCTGTTTTGCTTTTACCTGTTTATCATATTGAAAGTTGTGACACAGGAAAGGGCGCGTGACCTGCTTTCCCTTTCTCTCCCATTTGTTTTATACTCACAAGAAGCCTGCAAAAACGTTCGATACAAGAATACCCATTTTTTTGGGCTTAATCACATGGCACCACCATGATGACTCTTTAATCAAAGCCTCATCGATAATCAGCTCTCTTATACTAAGCCTTGGGAGGCGAGTTTTGGTTCCTTGTGGGGTGCTCTTGAAGCAAGTACAGCTATTCATTAACCCAAACTCATTATCTGACAGTATATATCTCGAATGAAAGTCATCTCAACTTTTGTTTTCTCCTTGGTGACTAGAGAGTACAAGAAATGGATTCTTCAAGATATTTGTGTTGTCGTTTTATGGTTACCTTGTTTGAATTTTGAACACAAGATGGTTCTGAGTGTACAATTAGATATTCTCACTTCTAATCTTTGAAATACTTTATCATGCATGGTTTGTTCTGTATCAGTTGCACAATTATAACCGAAGGATTTGGACTAATTAAATAACAAGTGCACCATGTTTTTTTTGGATGTACTCTTCCTTCCTGGTGTTTCTTCCTAGTGATCCTTTAGCATTTGAACTCACCAACTGAATATGACAGGCTGCTCTGAGCCTCTGAATTGAGATTATAATGTTCAGAAGATAGCAGGAAATAAAAAAGGGTTGGGGAACTATTTTCTCAGACTCAAAAGAAAAGAGAAACTACTTTCAAACAATGATGACCATTAACATGATAATGCTAATGGTTAATAAAGTAATATATGACATGTCTAAACTTTCATTTTTATCGCTGACCATGTCTTTCTATCGTAAAATGTCCCCTAGGTTAATAAAGACATCCCACTATCCCAACCTTGGCAATAAAGTGACACCTTTAATTTGGCAACACATTTTTCTTAATGGATGTATGAGCTTTTTATAGGGCATTTTTCCTTACCAAGAGTGTTCTAGTTTACTCTGAAACTTTGATCATCTTATAAGCTGGCTGTAATTAGAATATTTGTAAGCCATAATGTATGTAACTTTCCTGCACTCTAAAGTTCTCTTTTTGTGTTATATTCTCCTGCCATTTTGTTGCTGTAAACTTTGATTTTCGTTTCTGATGACTGAATAAAGTGCAGTTTTCAGTATTTAGCAAACATGCAGTCCAACAGTGGCTCCTAATCCGTGTAACAAATATTTAGCACTTTCAAATCTTCAGCGTTATTGTCTTTTTGTTCTCTGTTCACTGGGCTAATAGTGGCCAGGAATGGGTTGTCAGGTTATACTAAAGCTCAAATATGCTGTGGGTTTGCATCACAATCACAACTGGTAAATCAACATTTTTGTTGAGTAGACCATTTCAAAATGTCTTACCCTAGAAAACGAATAAGCAGGCGACAAGTTTTTTACTTTCTTTTTTTGTGAGGTCTTCCAAGAGTTTTTTTTTGAAAATGCAATAAATGCACAGTATGCAGGAGTACGTTGTGTGTATCCAGCTTTGATCTGCTGCTCACACATTTCCATCTTTTGCAGTGGATGTTGCGGAAATTTGCTCCAACCGCCATCAGAGTTTACCCTACATAGGCTTCACAGTTGTGGATACCGTAAGCTTTTTATTTTTTCCAAGGCAAGCAGTTGAATTGGGCCTCTTTCCTGCCCAGTTGTTTACTGTAGCATCATGCCCACTTGCTGTGTTTTTAAATTTCCCTGATGAACATTTTGTATAATAGTAATTTATATTTTTCTCTATTAGTTATTTTCTGAAAATATTTTATCTCCATAGTTCACATTTTCATACAACCACACTCTGCTATTTTCTAAGAGGGCCCCACCTCTTTTGTCTGAATCCTCCTTTTATGGTTGGAGTCATATTGTTAGCAGAGTCACTAGTTTTGTTTTCTGAATGAGGACACTCATATTAAAATGGATCTGCATAAAACTATTGCCTTGTCTATTCATGCACCCATTGTTTTATGATAACGAGGAATTTCAAGCTGCTTTTACAGTTCCCATCCAGCACACATCATTAATTTGACTGCCTTTTTTATCTGCCTTTGAATTTACTCCCCAGCTACTTCTACTGATTTCCCAAAAGGCCCAAGCAGCTGCTCCGTTCTTATCCTCAGCTCAGTCAGTTGGACAGCTGTGTGGATGCCTGCAGTGTGTCCGAGCAAAACAGGCACAGGTTCAGGTTCTGCAAGTTTGGGTAGGCGTGCTTGTTATAAATTTCTCCACTAGTAGGAGTATTCCCCATCTCATCTCCTAGGAGCTTTTCTTGAGAAATAAAAAGAGCAAGGAAGTAACAAGAATCTGGCTTTTTACGTGAGTTTGAAGGTTCAAAAAGAAGAGAAAGATTAGGGAAAGCTGCATAGAAAGATGGGAAATGAAATGCTTTACTATGTCTACTGATGGGTATTAGTAGTACTAATAATAATGCTAATAGTACAATTATCACATCGTAACTGCATCAAAACAAGCAAACAATTCCTCCTATATCTTAATAATAACCATTTAATTTGTCAAAAAATAATAACCATTTAGAATATATGTTAACTTTTTAAACCTTAATACCAGTAAGTAGTTAATAAAATCAATTATTTCTTTTACAATAAATAGTTACATTCTCATCATTTTGTGAACTTGTACTACCACTATTTTAAAAATAATTATTTGCAAAAATGTGATAATCGTAATGTGCAGTGTGGACATAGTAATTTCAGTTGGGAAACTGCATGGTACAATCCTCAATGTGATTCCTTTTCTCGCACCAGCTGGATCATCTCTTAAATAAATATATCAACATGCAAGAAAAGACTTCAAAGGAAAAAAAGCATCAAGTATTCAAATCTGAGTTACCAACTTCTGAGTTAACAACTTACCATGCTGAGATTTTTTTAAAAAGAATACACATTTCAATTTAATACTGGTACTGAACACTCACTTAGACACTGCTGTTCTTTAAAGCATTTTTCTATATCCTTTTAAATTCTAGGAAAAAATGTTTGTCCCATTCGCTGCTTTACTGTTCATCAAATAAAAAAGGAAGTTATGTTGGGCTGCTGCAGTGTAGGACACTTTTGCAGTCCAACCAATCAGCTGGTTGGTCAAAGGAAGAGAGACTAGAGGATCACAGAGCAGCAGGAAACCCGCCATTCTTGTGCCAAAATCTCTCATTTATTTAATTTATATCATCAGTTCTGTCATTTGCCCATATTCAAAATCCTATCCCTGATGACTTGGGTATAATACTGGCATCACCCCAGCTCCTGCTTGCTGGTGCCTGCTAGTAACCGGACACCCAAACTAGCAGAGGTGCCTGTTCTTGTCTCCCCGTTCTCTGTTCCAAGAATCGCAAGAAATTTGCGGCAAGCGAGCTCACAGTTGCAACCAAGAAGAGAGCCCTTGCCATGCAGATGGAGGGGGAGTGGCCGCAGGAGGTGGCCATGAATCCGGCGGCCATGGCATGTTCCGTGGAGCACCAGTAGACGTCGCCATGGCAGAGGCGCAAGAAGAAGCAGCGGCGAAGGGGTACCAGTCCTCTCCGTCGACGTCCCTACGCCGTCGCCGCCACCGGCTGCTGAGGCTGCTGACGCCGCCGCGACCCGACTCCGCTCGCCTGGAGCTTGGCGGTGACAAGCGAGTGCGGCCGCCGCGGGGACAACGGCATGCAGCAGACGGCTGCCGGGCAGAGCGAGCACGCCGCCAGCCTCAGCTCCGGCGCCGCCGCGGCCGTCCGAAGGGCTCCGGAGGCGCCAGATCCCTTCCACTCTAGGTCAGTCTTCTCCCTCCGAAATGCAAAAAGCTTCCCTCTTTCTTGTTCAGCAACCAGAAATTTCCAAGTTTTTTCTTGCCTCATTGGAAATTTCTTGCTGTGTTTGCTCTCCTTGTCGATTTCTGTTGCATTGCTTGAATGAATGGGGTCCAGCAAGGGTGATGTGTGCAGTGCATGATGTGCCTTTCTCTTTCACACTGAAGACAAGTCAAACATCCGTTACCTCTTCTGTTCATCATTGTCGCATTCATCACTGTGCTTTGTACAACTGTTGAAGCCATTCATATGTTTTATCCCCTTTCTTCCTACCAAATACCAATATTTGTGGTTGGGAGATTTTTCCTCGTCAGATTACCTAATCGACCTAATCCTTTGGCAATGGTTTAGTTCAATTTGCTATGTATGTATATATATTGGCCATGATTAAGGTCTGTTTTCCTCATTACTTACCAGTAGTTAAATCAAATTACATAAAAAAATGTTCATTTCTCTGTCTGATGGGTGTTCTTCAAATGCAAAAGGGGAATGGTATGCGATGTCAGCTGGAGGGAGCTTCACGCCTCATGTCATCATCGTGGGTACTGGGGAGGTAAGACATGTACTCCATCCATCTAATACAGAGCATCTTGTTTGTCTGCAGCTAGAGCTAGTTTGGCATGGCTTGGCTAGTGTGCAGTTCTGCTTATCTTAACGGTGTCGCTGAGCTCTCTTGTCCAATGCGTTGGTAGGATGTGGCGGCGCGCATCATGTCGTTTTCTCAGAAGGGTCCTCGCTCCGTCTGCATCCTCTCTGCCAACGGGACGATCTCTAATGTAACACTGAGGCAGCCGGATGCATCTGGTAGCACCTTCACCTATGAGGTACGGACTGTCGTGTTACTATTTGTATCTTACTATGTCACTCTCCTACTAATGTTCATTAAGACTTGGGGAGTCCTCGCTGCTCTGGATGAATTCGGTGTATGTGCAGTTTTAGAATTGTCTATGGGCACATGAAGCATAGCAGTTTCCTTGGTCATTGAGTTCCTGTACAAAGACAGGCAGCCTTGACTTGATCTATCATGTTCTGGTGACATAGAAACAAAATATCAAACAACCATTCCATGGTGATTCACCAGTTGAAGTCACATTCTTTGACTTAATCGTTTGAGAAGTCATCAAACAGACAAACACTGTCTTAGATTTAACAGCTATTTTGTAGGAAATGGTTGCACTTTCTTCTATAGGCATCTTCCACCTTTCATGTTCAGTATAGGTTTGGTTTACTTCAGGCACCAAAAACACTTCTAACTGTAAATTAGACTCCATAACCCAGACACAGAAAATCGCCAAAGGTATAAATGGCCATGGAACTTCTAAAATCACCCATATACATGAGAAGTGAAAACATATGTCTCCGAGTTGTTTTGTTGCTGTAGTATCACAAAGATGTCGTACACAACACAGTCCACTTGTGCAATTTAGTTTGATGCTCCTCATTTTCAAACGTTACTGGTGTGTTTGTCGTCTTCAGGGCCGTTTCGAGATTCTGCAGCTGATGGGCTCCTTCACAATGGCTGAGGAAGGTCGGAGGAGAACCGGCGGGCTCAGTGTTTCCCTTGCTGGTCCTGATGGTCGTGTAGTTGGTGGTGTAGTGGCTGGGATGCTGCGTGCTGCAAGTCCTATACAGGTAAAACTAACCGAAACCTGAGTCAATTTTCAAATGCAGCCAGAGCTACACTGAACACACAAGGACAGGAAACATTCATTTCGGCTTTCCCTGTTGATTCATTGCCAACAGCTTGAATTAGCATTGTTGACACTCTTAAGATAAATCTTTGGGATGGCAGGTGATCGTTGGAAGCTTCCTGCCCAACAGCCTGAAGCAGCATCAGAGGAGGATGAACATACAGCAGCAACCCTCCCCCATTCCAGCATCACCAGCACCTGTGGCGCCCCCACCAATGCTCACCGCAGCCACTCCGATCTCTCAGGCAGGTCCTGGGAACGGGTTCCATGCACCACCGCCCTCAGCCACGCCTCCCCAGCCCCATGCCAACGCCATGAACCTGAACACGACAACTGGCTTCACCATGGTTGGCTGGCCTGCAAGCTCGCCACAGCCCTTGGCGTACAGGGCTTCACCTGACATCAACGTCAGCTTGACTCCCCAGGAGTAGGATCACTGGTCGCGACAGCTCGTCTTCGTTTTTCTTTTGGTTCACCCTCAGTGCTGACACATTTTGGGAGTGAGGGAGGAAGTAAGCTAGGATGATCAACTCATGTTGAAGTAGGCAAGATCTGGGTCACTTAGGTATCAGATGCCAACTTGTTGGGTTACTGCTGTTGCTTTTGGCCATGACTGTGGCAGTTGATTTAGTTCTAGTCCTTTTCAGTTTTTTGTCTTTCTGCACTGCAGCTGTGATTGTTGGGTTGTGGTATTTAGCCTGTTCTGTTATTGGTGAACTCTGCTGATGATAGAGGAATCTACTGATGATGAAATAGCCGGTGTGTGTTCAGATCATTAATTCATTAATTATCCAGGGGTTTTGTGAACGCTGCTTTGCTGTACATTTGTTGCAGTTTCAATCGTATTCAGTCTCCTATTTGATCGTTTGCTGTACCGTGCGATTTCAATCGCATTTCCGTCTCCTATTTGATCGTTGTGTGGTCAACTCTTCTGGAAATTCCTTGTCAACAAAAAACTCTTCTGGAAATTGAAAAATGTGTGCTTCGTGAAAATGTTCGTTTCTTGAATCTGAATTTTCTAATTCAGCGGCGTCTGCAGAAGATATCTTTTTCTTTTTATTTTGAGCAAGATATGCACACGCTCATGGCTCATCTGGGCCAAGTATATTTTTTCTTGGCTCCCACAGGATGGAAAAAGGCCTTGCAGGCAATAGCCCATACAAGAGGCCCACGGATCGAACTAAGTTCAGCCCAGGTTTACGGTGCGAAGCCCAGCGTGCGCACCCAGCTCTACGTTGTTGGGCTTATGCGGCTTTTCATGGGCCGAATACCGTGGTTCCTTACTGGCTAGCTTAAGGTATCCTTATTCTTTTTCTGCTAAAAAATGTATCCTTATTCTTTTATGTTTAACTTTTTGTACCACATTGGCCACTATAATAAGTTTTACCACGTTCATGTGCCCATGTCGTGCTATCACTATCAGACTGCGTGGAAGACGTGGTTAGCAATACCAAAACCTTATAAGCGAATCTTGAACAGAGGCACTCTACATGATGTGCTCTTAAGCATTTTGTTTTATTTTCAAATAAAACCTTTTGTTTTCCAGGCAACGTATTCGTTAGTGCACGTATATGATTTTCCTGAAAGATTCTTTTGTCATTTTTCTGGTCACCTAATTCTTGACCGATATATTGTCTTTTCCATCATGATCTTGCATTGTTTTAAGTGCATATTCAAGTAAAATGTTGTTAGTTCCAATGTAGCAAATAATGATGGAAAAATGATTTATTTTTTTCTTCATGTCAGTTTTTCCAGCTTTTTTTTTTCTTCATGTCGGTTTTATGAAGTCTTAACTGATGTAACGTTTTTTCCTTCCTCTAAAGTCTAAACAGTTAAATACTAAGAGAACGATTTTAGCCATTTTAGCTCATTTTTTGCGATTTCAATTGTATTCAGTCGCCTATTTGATCGTCGTGTGGTCAATTTCTTCCGAAAACCAAAAAAAAAATAAAAAAATAAAAATAAAAAAAAACTTGAAAATGCTCAATTAATTTTGTTATGCTATGGTTGCTTACTTTCTTGAGCACTGAATCTGAACTTTCATTTGATGCAGCGGCGTCTGGCGAAAGCAAATATGGTTACTTTTTGGAAAAAGTCCAGTTTATTTTGACTCCTTAACCACAAAACTCCTAACTCAAAACCCTCCCCAAATTTTAATACGCCCTTTTCCTCCCTCAATAGTTTCAACTCAGGTTTATCCATCTACCCATCCATTCAACTCCACCCCGCACGCCGTCGTCGCCTTCCGTGCTTCATCAATGTCGAGCTCGTCAGACTAGCCATGGCTGTCGTCGTCCTCCTTGCGCGCGCCACAGCCACAGCCGTTTTCCTCCTCCCCCTCGCGCGCCTCGTCACTGCCCGTCGGCAGACGAAACACCACCGCCTCCCTACCCTTGCTCTTGCGCAGGACGGGGACGCGAGCGCCACGTGGCCCATGCCGCCGCTGCAGGCAGGTCGAAGCACGCCGAAGCTCGCGTCCCTGTCCTGCTGCGGCATCGCCGTTGCCGCACGCGCACCGGCGCGCCTCCCACGCCATCGGGAAGCGCCGCAGCCGAAGATCGGGACAGTCCATGTCCTGGCACCGACGGCTGGAGGTCATCACGGCGGAGTCCTGGCACTTCCGCGAGCTTCGTCCAGATGCTCGCCGCCACCACGAGCTGATCGCGGCGCCACGGGTGTGCCTGGCTGCCGTGAGCTGGGTACGGTGCACGAGGGTTGCCGTGCGTGTTGGCAAGTCCACAGGCTGGAGGAAGCTTGCCACGGTGGCAGAGAGGCCGCCCGGGATTTCCTGTTAGTGCGCTGCTGGTTTCGTCGCTGCCGTATCTTCTTCTTGCTGGCCGTCGGCTTCAACGTGAATTTTATGCAACCCGCGTCCTGTACCTACGTTGATCCGACGGCTGGCATTTAATGAGCTCATTGAGATTGGTGCGGTGTCCGAAACGGTTAAGTGATGTTTAGAAGTATGTTAGGGCATAAAGTGCGCCAGCGAGGTATCCGAGGTGGCATGGCACTGTCGGGTGTCTGGCGACGGCAGATGGTCAGCTACGGCAATAAATTCCGGCAGGCAGGTCGTGGCATCCATGCCCTTCCCTGGCACGCCACTGGTGTTTTTATGAGTACGTACCAGTTTCCGCCAGTTCAGAAGACAAGCGTGATGCTGGCGATATCGACTATGGCGGCTAGTCACGAGTTGTAGCCAGATAACAAATCCAGCAACAACCTATCCAATCTCACATCATATCCCATCGAATCCTGTATCGGATAAAGAATGCGGGAGAAGACGATTGTGCTGAGTCCCGACCAAGATCGAAGCAAACCAGACCAGCCTCCGTCAGATTTTGAGGGTCCGAAGCGGGAATCAGCAATCAACGCCAGGAGACGGTGATTTCTCCGCTCAAAAGTTGCTACAACAACGGGAGATGCGACTTTCCTTACATCTTTCCCTGCAGAAAAAGGTACGCAAAACCGCCACTCACATTGTTTCAAGTGTGATATTGCAATAGTAATAGCAACGTATGGCACACCCCCACGAAATGTTGTTATATATACCGTAGATGCACTTATAAGATGATTTCTGTGCTCCACAACAGCTATTGCCAGTGATAACTTTAGACAATTCATATTGAGTTGATATATAGAATTAGCTAGCACATACACTAACATGCCGACATTCTTCAGGAAAATTGGAATGACTAGTAAAGATAGCTACTGGATGTTGCAATGGTGTACGATTAAATAATAGATAGTGCTGTGGTATCAATTTACTAATCGCAATGAATACAATTGATGAAGCAGGAAACAGACCTGGTCCGGTCCCGATGCACTGCTTTCCCCATTACAAGAGAGCGCAATCTCTGTTGCAGTTAAATCATCAGCGACGAGGCCGGGTAGCCCATATTCTTCCCCCGTGAAGGCACGTACGATTCAGTTGATCAGTTCGCTCAAGAGGAAGAGAATCTCTTACAACCTGTACCATGGAAGTGGGATTTGGCATTCGAACATCAAGGGCAGAACTAATGATAACAATTACACTACCAAAAAAGGACATATGCTGTTCCTGTGAGGTGAGCAAAAGACAAAACATTTGCAGCCTAGCAGTCAACTAACTATGCGTTCAGACCTAACGATGTACTTCTCTTAAACAGGGCCATAATCAACCACAGTCGGCTTGTGCAGGACAGGATGCAAAGCAATGATCCGTTTGCTCCGACTATCTGATCACAGCTGGTATATAACCAAAAGCATTACTCACAAACCACCCCTATCACAGTTGCGAAAAAAGCAATGGGGCTCCCCACAGCAAATTGAACCAACACAAGGAATTCATTAGAAAGCTCAGAGAAAACAACATTTCTAAGGAAGAGTGTGGCATCTTGGGTACAAATGGTGGGGGCGGACTGCAAGTGGGGAAGTAGAGGTTGTCAAATATGTGTGCAAAGTTGGCCCAAGAAAACATATGAGACGGCCTTACCAAGACATTGCAGCTGCGGACAAATTGAAAGAATCAGATCCAAACATGGAGGTTCGCTTTCAAGATGGATGGAGAGGGTAGAATAGAAAGAATGATATGGTGCACCAGTAAGAACAAAGAAAGATATAAGCAATTTGAGAGAGGTGGTAACTCTTTCTATACAACGTATAGGACAAACTCTATACAACCTACCATTCGTCTATTCGTCTTGAGTCAATAACCACTTCCAAAGCACAATATTTGGAGGGGTCCTTTAACAACAGAAAAAACAGAAGACTTCGAATGGGCTTTCCAACTTTGTGTCGATAATGGGTGGCAAACCACCACACTCATACTAACAGGTACGTGAAATGATTTGCTATATACATACCACCTATATACCAGTTTCTGTGTTTGACAAAGTATTGTAATTGTCAAGATATTAAATTGAATTCATGCTCGCAGACCAAATGCCAAGCCATGTGGCAGCTGCTATCAAAACAACCCTAAAGACGAGCAGGCATCGTTGGTGCAAATGGCATGTCCTACGTAAGGGGCGAAGCAATGGTTAGGGGCAACATACAGTAAGAAATGTGGTTCAAAAAGGAGTTCCACAAACTAGACAGAAGAAGTATCATCCAACAAATTCGAGAGGAAGTGGCGCCAGCTAATAAGAAAATACAAAGTTACAAGACAACAAGTTTCTCAAGAGAATATACAGAAAAGCGAGGCATGTGGGCACGGCCATACTCATGAATGTGTTCTCGATGGCATGACAAGCACACAACGGAGCGAGAGTAAACCACATGCTCAAACAAGCTTCATTCAAAGATCAGCGCCCAATGCACCTGTTTGTATCCAAATTTAATGAATTCTAGAGAGATCGAGTTGAACAAGAGGCCAAGGAGGAGCACGTCACAAAAAATGTACACAACCATCTTGCATATTGTACAATCAAGTTGTTAAAATTGATCATGCTTGTAAACTTGATCATGACTGGGATATTTCCACATATATGTGATACATCTATGCATGTTTCCCTGCCTCCAAAAAATGCTCTCTACAAAAAGCGGTTAGGAGGCTACTTAATTGTGTCTAATTGAGAAGCATGGCCAACAGATATACATAAGAGCCGGCGTACGATGTTCAGCAACGAGCCATACTTCCTCTGGTGGTTTCCAACGTAGAAGAAAGAAAGCAGCAACGAGTACAAAATTGACACACCACAGGATTCACCGGAAACTCCGACCAACGTGTATACTACTACATATGAGGAACCAGGCTTTGTAACTTGGTGCAAATGCTGCCCGTACGAGCACGGCGGAATGCTATGCCGCCGCCACGCACTGAAGGTACTACACATTAAACTTATTGACACTTTGATACTTTCCATGATTCATACTTACACGCACTTTTTAATTGATGCATGTCAATGCACGCCTAGTACACAAGGGAAGACCCTAAATACCTTAAAAACATCATGTTTAGATGGACTAAGGCAGCGATGAAGAGGTGGCAGCTGCCCAAGAGCATGACAAGGAAAGATAATGCAGAAAACGCGAGCTACATCCGCAGCCAAGTCCTCATGAAGAAGGTGCTCGCAGCTTCTGGTGCCGATGGGCCATCGAAACTGAATTCACAGAGGCGTTCAAGCACTAGACAAGATTATTGCACGGAAAACAACACGGGCAACACTACAAGTAGATACAGTTGATGACATGGTGCCCATCGACAATGAGCAACCAAAGAGTTGCCCACGGAGGCCGGTGCGCCGTGGACGCCCACGCAACACGAGCACGAAGAGCTATGAACATGAAGTAAAGACTAAAAAGGCCAATGCAAGAACACAATCACGAATCAAGGTTGCAGAATCGACAGATGAAGACCCCAGGGAAAATGCGAGAACAAGGCCTTTGACTGATCTGATGTAACTAGTCTAGTTGTGTAGTCAATTATGCCAAGGGATAAATCATGTTTCGTGTAACAACAAGAGTGAACCCTTTGTTAATCCTTTTATCCGAATGCAATGTTAACCTTTTAAAAGTGATTTGGTGCCTTGTCTTGTCCAGGGAGATGTCCACCTTCATACACCGTACCATCGATGATTATATAATCGAACCAAATGGCTAGGAGAATCGAAAACTATAAAGCAATATAAACTGTATTAACAAAACCACCACATAATACAAAAGACACAACAGATAATTCGATAATGTGAAAAACGATACAACCTTGACACGCAAATAAGATCACATCAACACCAGCTACTAGCGTACGTAGAAGATCAGGAGTCTAGTCGGCTAGATAACCAAATGAACTACTCTCATAATAAACTCTAATTAATCACCATCATATAGATGATGACGCCAAGAAGGAATACTTGTGGCCCCAACAAGTAAAACTAGCACGGCCCCGAAGACTAGTATGCCGATAGTAAAATGTCGTGGCGGCATAGCCCATCCACCAAGATCTTCATCCTATCGATCTCTTCCTTAATTGCCTTCATCGGTCCATCACGCAACGGGGGAGTCTACCAAGTCACCAATGCGAGCCGCGGTGCTAGCGTCAGTCATTTGACGGGTGCACTACCCAGCTTGCCTTTGGTGCACGAGTAAACAACATAATCCTCCTGGAAAAAGTAAAAGCCGGCGGGATGTAGGGTCTGCGGCAAATATAGTTCAAAAACAAAGTGATGAAAACACACTTTGGAAAATGAAAGAGCACACAATCCCCTTTGAAAAGGGGGAAGACAAACTACATATGAGCGCAAAAAAGGGCCACAAATAATTACCTTCTCCTTATTCCTAGGACACTTGAAGAACCTCCGGCCTTTGTTATTGGTCTTGACACAAAGTGAGGCGATGACCACGATATCCTTGCATTTGTCGCAGGACGACAAGAGGAGACCAAACGGGGCATCTATGGGATCCGCCCAGCCGAGAGCACGATCTCGGCATTCAATGAATCGCTTCTTTGCCATCCAGCCATAGTTCTGCATGATGACGGCAAATACAATATAACCACGACGTGTGACCGATATCGCACGTAACGAAAAAGTTCAGACATGATGGATATAGATGAAGCTGCCACCGAGATAACAAATCCAGGCGAGACGAATCGAGAATGATGATGGAGTTTACCGGAGGGGAGTGGGCTTCGAGAAGGGGGGCAAGCAGCTTGACAGAGGTTGGTGGTGGATTGCTGGTGCTTCTCTTGTACACCGACTGGAGGGAGCTGTCTATTTAAAGAGGTGGCCGGAGATCAAGTGGGCATCTGAACCAGTGGGCAGCCGAACATAAATAAAGGCCTCAACGGATAAGGCTCATCCAACGGTCAAGTATTCTATTCAAAACTGGGTCGGCACCTTGCAACGGAAGAAACGGCGTAACGGGCGAGCTTGAACCAAAAACGCGCCATCCATAACTTAACAAGCAATTTAATTGGCACATGGGAGTGACCCTTCCAAAAGGCACAATAACTTGGTGGTT